>PKRV01000322.1:3608702-3728829 GCA_003709505.1 Hyphantria cunea
ACCATGAGCGTCTCCGTGATTCGGAGGTCACGTTAAGCAGTCGGTCCCGGTTGTTATCATACGATAACAGTCGTGAAGCTTAGTTGGAGGCCTTCGGGCGGCTTAAAAACATCCAACGGCAAGATTTACGTAGCCACAACGTATTCTTGCCAGTCCCCAACCCGCACTTGGCCAGCGTGGGGACGTATGGCCTTAACCCTCTCCTGAGAGGAGACCCGAGCCCAGCAGTGGGACATTATGGGTTGTTGTTTTGTTTGATTGAATGTTCACTGTGTTTGACCTGTGAAGGAATATTTAAGTGCAGGCTGTGACTTAATGAGTGAGAAATCACATTATTTTCTATACAAAACCTCTGAATAATTAAATGATGTTATTTTACAGATAAACTTAGAATTAGTGGAACATGTTCTGACGTACATAGTGGAAGGTGAGCACGAGTGGCCGAGAGAGGGCGCTATACTAATATTCTTGCCGGGCATCGCAGAAATCATGTCACTGCACGATCAACTCGCTGAAAGTCATACTTTCAGTCCAAAGTAAGTTAAATCTATCTCTATGCTTTTTTTTAATCGCAATTTAATAAGATCCAACTGCTTTCGTTTTATACAGTTTCTGTGTCGCTAAGTTACAAGTTTTTCCGGTTGACTTGGAATACTGTGATGCCATGAAAGTATTGCTCCCTATTTTTTAAGTAGTACTTAAATTTAAAGTATTTTTTTCCACACTACTGGTATACTTGTAACACGTATGTGATATAATTGAAGTTCACGCGTTAAGGAACGGTTTTCATATTAAGCTCGAGATATGAATTATATGAACAGTAACTAAATAATCGAAGGTTAACTGAAACTGAAGCGATGCGCTTTTTTATTAGCTTTTCGTCTAATCAACTTTAAAACAAACAGTGCTAAAACTAATTTTATGGCTCTTGAGCGATTCCTTTAACAATAGTTTAAGGATTCGTTCTCATAATATTATTTTAACATCACAGTCTTAAGACATCCCCTACTATGTTAAGGCTCTTATGATGGCAGTTGCCTTAGTCTTTGATCTGAGAGACTGATCATGTTAATGTCTGACTGACTGATCATGTTAATACAGAACCGGAAATTACGTCCTGGTGCCGCTCCACTCGACACTCTCCAGTGAGGAGCAGGCCCTGGTTTTCAAGAAGCCAAGACACGGTGCGCGGAAGATTGTTCTGTCTACGAACATAGCTGAGACGTCCGTCACTATTGACGACTGTGTATTCGTTATTGACTGCGGCCGGATGAAGGAGAAAAGGTATGCTCTATTTGTTAGGTCAGTCGTATATGGCTAATATATATAGTAATAAATATACAGTCGAAGGTATTCAGTGTAGTCTCACTACAACCCCAATTAGTATACATTTAAAAGGCCTTTAGTGTAGTCCCATCATAACCACAATTACCAATCTTTTGTAGGTGATATCTCAATGCATTCACATATTATAACTTGATATAAAGTTAGGTACAGAATTAACTTCCAAGTTGTCCGTTGACTTTGATATCAGTGTAGGCAGTTTTTCCTCTCTTGGAAACTATTATTCTTAACGAGTCTGCTAATTCGAAGACAAAAGGTCCATAGTTCTTAAGATACTCTTCTAAACTCTTAATTCTGGTGGTTATTTTTCTGTAAATTAACTATGTATATAAGTATTGCAGATTCTACATTCTTTCAGTAACGATATTTACTAGAAAACGCTATATAAATACACATCTATATAAATACATATATATATATATNACAGGTTTGACTCCAACCGCAACATGGAATCTTTAGACCTGGTGTGGTGTTCCCGTGCCAACGCCAAACAGCGCAAGGGTCGGGCTGGTCGAGTGATGCCAGGTGTTTGTGTACACCTGTTCACTTCTCACCGCTACCATCACAACATACTGGACCAGCCCATCCCGGAGATACACCGAGTACCCCTGGAACAGCTCGTTTTGAAGATCAAGATTCTACCGCTGTTTCAGGATATGAGTATACACGAGGTTTTAGGTGAGTGTTGAAAATTTAACTAATTTGATATGCTTCAAATTCTATATTTCTCTCATAGAGAAGGTCCAATTTTAGTTAAATGAGATCTAGGTACAAACTAAACAATTTCTGTTACGATAGTTTAGTGATCCGGATTGCTAAATTGGAAGTTTGAATCCTACCTAGTGCAAATAATTGTGTGAGTCATGATTTGTTCAGTGTATACGCAGGTGTTATTTGTCTTTGTTTGCTTATATTTAAACAATATTTGCGGTCTTATTTCGTATCAGAGGATTTGTATGAGATATGTCGAGGTTTTTTATTTTAGTATTTTTAAAGAAAGAATACAATGCAATTTATAAAATTGAACAATATTTTCAAACACTATATTTACAATGGAATTGAATTTAATATAGAAAAAAACAATGATCAGAATTCATGTATATTTTTTGTGTTACTTGCAGGCAAAACGATAGAACCGCCAACGAAGCAGAACATAGATGGCGCGCTATCGCGGCTGCAGGACGTGGGCGCAGTGGACAAGAGCTACGGCCTCACGGCTCTGGGCCGGCACCTGGCGGCGCTGCCGGTGGACGTGCGCGTGGGCAAGCTCATCCTGCTCGGCGCCATCTTCTGCTGCGTGGACTCCGCGCTCACCATGGCCGCCTTCCTCAGCCACAAGAGCCCTTTTGTTGCCCCCTTTGGGAAGAAGGTACTGTGCTCGTCCACGCTAAGTTGCTTACTTTTGATAAAAAGAAAAAAGAAACGCATATACTAAGACAAAACAGTCCTTTGTTTTTTGTAGAACGGAGGGCAGACGAGCAGACGTATCGGCTGATGGTAAGCGATTACCGCCGCCCAAGAAAACCTGTGACACCAGAGCCGACCTCTGTTATCCTCACTCACTTGGTAAAACACAGCGCAGAGCTGTTCCACACTCCAGTCTAATCGGCCCATGCATGCCAAATCGTGGCTCTCCCACAGTATGTCCAACAGAGGACTCTTTAAGACCGTGATGGTGAGATGATTCTTATTTGTGATTTTTTTACTGTAAAAAGAGTTCATTCCCGTCTTATATTCTTCTTGTATTTATACTTTCTTGTACTTATGTTAAAGCTATATTCTACCATTTCATAAGTAAATAAATGAACTTTGAAAATTTCAATTTATTTAAATGTTATACGTTTTAATTTATTACTTATTAAGTTTTTTTGTTTGTTTTATGTATAGTCCGAAGCAGATGCAAAACGAAGAGAATTCGCGTGTTCGAACAGCGATCAACTTACAACCTTAAGAGCTTACAGGGTAAGTTTTATTTTGTACAACTAATAAATAATTACATATATCTTCCTCGCCTTTAATATTCCCAAGATTATTTGGGATCGGCTACTAGTTCAACAGGTTTTGCCTGAATGTCAGTTTATCTATGGAGAGATTGGCGTCGGACCTCTGGAATCCTGAGGGTGAACTGAATTCCTTCCTCATAAAAAAATCTCGATTAAATTACACTCCACTGTTGATAACGTAGTATTTTAGGTTCTCTTTGACGCTTTCCACTGCTCTGAATGTTGAGGTGCAATCCCCACATGTCAATTTAAGACACCATATCATCTACAAAATAGGTATACGGTTAGATGATTTCAAAAAGTCTTACATCTGAAAAAAACTTAAGAATTTCGAAGAAACTAGGATACCTTAGGTTGAGATTCTGATCTGGGAGGGGTCCGGATGGCGTAAGAAAGCGGTTCCCGGGTCTCTCAGAGTGGCACACCGTGTGGTTTTAGTCGGTTCGATTCCGACACACCGCCCCGCCGTAAACCCCGGTGGGGTGAAGGCCCGAGGGGGATTCCACAGGTAAAAAAAAAAAGTTGAGATTCTGATACCTGTTGTCAAAATTACTCTATTAATTTTTTTTTATTCAGAAATGGCAGCAAGCCATGAAAACCAGCACACACGCTGCCCTGGTGTTTGCCAATGAACACTTTCTCTCACACAAGACGTTGTTAATGCTGGCCGACATTAAACATCAGCTGTTAGGTCTGCTGGCTTCAATAGGGTTTGTGCCCGATATGCCAGCGCTGAGAAAAAAGTTGAGAAAGGACTCGGTTGCTAGTTTCACAGGAGAGGAGGTAATTATTTTTATTTTCTTCAAAATTGCTGTTTATTATTTGATTTCTTAATTCTTTAATGCTTTAAGTGAGTGTTAAAAAGATTTGTTAATAATAAAAATGAATCCCTGTTTGCTTTGGTCAAGCCATCACACATGAATGGGTGGACCAATTTCGCTCATTCTTCGAGTTATCGAGGAATGGCTATATACTATGCTAGGCTATGGTTATAGAACTATTATAGTTTATTTTTCTCAAAAGAAATTAACAACTAATGTCATTTCATAAGAAACATTTAACAACAAAACTGCTGCTAGCTAGTTTGTTAATAATAATTAATAAAACTATCAAACAGATTATCCCCGTTGTTGGTGATTAAATTAATATTACATATTGGTTTTTATTAAATATGTGTGGATTTTGAGATTTCTTATTAAAGTCTTCTTGAAGTTATTTTCTGTGTTGATTAGTCTATGTGGTAAGGCAGACCTTATAGAGAAAATTATATAAAATACAACACATAATAGAAGAGGGTGGTATCTTTTTGTATATATATTTATGTTAGAGTATATAGAACCTCGGTGGCGCAGCGGTAGCGTTAGCGACTGATGTGCTTGAGATCTCGGGTTCGATTCCCGAGTCCCAAATGTTTGTATAATCTGCAAATATTTGTTTCGGAGCTTGGGTGTGTTCTATGTTTAATGTGTATGTATTTACAAAAAAAAAGTATTTATATCAGTTGTCTAGTACCCAGAATACAAGTTCTGCTTAGTTTGGGGCTAGATGGCGTTGTGTGTTAAATGTCCAAATATTATGATTATGACATTAAATAAACATTGACGAATGACCATTAATACAGTTGAAGCTGCGACGGCTATTTGCTGTTTAAAAAAGATATATTTCTATAATAATGTGGTTTTAACTTCAGCTAAACATTAACGGGAATAACGATAGGTTGCTGGCAGCTATACTGTGTGCGGCGCTATATCCTAATGTCGTCAAAGTAAGTCAATATTTATACTATAAACATTTATTTTATATATTTTTTATTATATTACTAAATTTTGTAAAAAGTTCATTATTTCTAATCATTTTGGCCAGTATTTAAAAAGCATGTTTATTTTTTTAAAGAAAAAAGTACTTACTTACTTTTACTTTACTTACTTACTGACTTTTAAACTTTCATCTTCCATGACATACCTATTTATAAATATGTAGAGGAAATAAATACTACATGCAAAAAGTTGTGTTCTATAAAGATCATAAAAAAAAGCTTGCAAGTCGCAATCGATTTGTGATCGATTCAAAATGTGAAATCGATTCTTAAACTCTTTGTTTCATAGGTATTAACGCCAGAGAAATCGTTCCACATGCAAGCTGGTGGCGCCATCCCTCGTCAGCCCACTCCCGACGAGCTTAAGTTTAAAACTAAAACCGATGGATACGTCGCCTTGCATCCGTCTTCTGTTAACTCCACTATTGGATACTTCAACAGCCCGTATCTTGTATACCAGGAAAAGGTAAGTAAATTGTCCACTGCTAGACTTTGATCTCTTTAAGAAGAATTTGACCCACTATACCAGACAGAAATTGTTAATACCAGATTGCAGAATGCACCGTTTTGTTATTAAATAAAAAAAACTTGATTTATCAGCTGTTAATTTGTATTGTTCTTATCGTTTATATGCGGGCTTAGGAAGTTTAGTTCTTTAAAACGTATAAAATTTATTTGCAGGTGAAAACCAGTCGAGTATTCATCAGAGAGTGTTCTATGGTGCCGCAGCTGCCACTTGTGTTGTTTTCTGGTAAGAAATTTGGAATTAAAAATTGAGTATATGTCTACATGTCTGTATGTAAACGTGTATTTAAAATGTAAAATGAGTGTTTAAAATTTGACTTTCGCTATTCCTTTAAATAAAATAAATTTACATACCTAAATAGTTAAATTACATACCTTCTGCGTTCGTATAATTTTCGTAATAAGGGATATTAAGTGTTTGTTTCACTTAAATAAAATAGCAGTGTTCGTGTTTTATAGTGATGTTGGTAATCAAATTTACTAACGCAGTTGTTTTAATCTTAATTCGAGTTTGCATTTTAAACTATATGCGTATCTATTTGTATGTTATAACTATAAGTGTATAATGTACGCATTTTGATATATTTACAAGTAAAAAAAGAAGAATGCTTAAATATTACTTATAACATGCATTTACTTCCATTTTGTACAGCATGTTTTTGACTATCGTTTTTTTTTTTTTTTTTATATTTAAGCTGCCAAAATGACTCTGCCCTGCCTGATGGAAAGCATGAGCAGAATCCAAGAGTGGTGGTCACCATCCTCAATGCGAAAAAGAACAATGCAGCATGGTGACCCACACTATGGCGGCCTGGGGGGAAAGGGGATGGTGAGGGGGATAGGGGGCGTTGGATTGGGGTATGGGCCTCCGGTATCCTCACTCACTCGATGAAACACAGCGNGAGCCGGCCCATTCATGCCGAAGCGTGGCTCTCCCACGGTTTACCGGTTTTCTGTGAGGCCGTGGTATCACTCCGGTCGAGCCGGCCCATTCATGCCGAAGCGTGGCTCTCCCACGGTTTATCGTCATAACTAGTGCAACTAATGTTTGTTGATTTTTGCAGGATGCAGTTTGGCAGTTGAGCTACACAACGGGACATTCATCGTGTCTTTAGAAGACGGTTGGATCATGTTCCAAGTTGAGAAACACGAAGTAGGTTTCTTTATAACTTTTAATGTGTGTTACGATTTTTTTTTTTTATTAAGGCCACTACAGGTAACAAACAAGGCATTATTTATAGTAAAATATATAGGTTCAGCATTGATTGGTACCCTACCGCAATCACAGTATATGATATTCAAAGTAAAATTAACAGGAAATTAATTTTTAGATGATAAATGATTTAAAAACAGTTGCTCGGGATTCGAAACTGTCAACCTTACCTTGTTCATTTCCGTAATTTTATTACAAAGACCGCATATTAATAATACTAAGTACTAATATCATAAAACTACACGTTACAATAAAAAACAATTGGTTTTGGTTTAAAATTTTACTGCGTTTAATGTTGCGGGTTCAAATACTACATGGGACAACAAATGTTGTGATCCACAAATTATTTTTCCGAGTTTGGGTATTTCTTTTTGTCAATTTCATGCATGATTGTAAAGTTCCCGTGACACATGCATATTCTTAATGAGAGAGTTGTTTCTTTAAATGTCAAGTTCTAGAAAAATTATTAAAAATGTTTTAATGACTTGTTACAGGTTGCAGAAATGTTAAAAACGATTCGAATAGAGCTTATAAATTTATTAGAAGAAAAAATCAACGATCCGTCATTGAACCTGTTACATTACGAGAAGGGTAATCGAATAATAAAGACTATAGTTCAAATAGTAACTAAAGATTAACACCCCTAGGGATTTTATTTATCAACTAATGAATTTATCTGGTGCAATTTACTATTTAATGTGAATATTTTAGTTACTATTTATGTTTTATTTAGTTGATGTTTATGTATCTGAAATGAAATGTTGAATTCAACCACAGGTAATTTGTAAATTTGTGTGTTGTGTAGAAATCTTATAATATTGTAGCAGCGCATGATTTTAATGACATTTTAAAATATGCATGTATTTTGGTTTAAATATTCGTGAATTCATGTGACTTTGTTAAAATTGTATGAATACAATACGAAATCCTCCTTTTAAAAAATGTGTAAGTTAATTAATGTATTGTTTGGTGCTAACCATAAATTATTTCAAATGTAACAAGGAAAGGTCGTGGAGTAAAAAGTAATGAATTTTTTTATGGGAATTAATTAATGGATGACCCAATCGGTGTAGTTTTTTATTATAATCGTCAAGACAAAGCAAATATGAATACCATCTTAATAAGGTTATGAAATATTGCTTTTAAAAGGAATTGTGCTAAGTAACGTTGCGTAACGATTTATAATAATAGATTATTTCTAGATGAAAATAATGCATGGTTCTTGCAATCGAATATTTAATTTATTATTTTTTATTGTAAATATGTACATATGGGCCTATGTTCCCTAGTAAGTACTAAACGGCTGAACCGATTTTCATGTGTGATTTGTCGCTAGTTTAATCTTCACTTTACCAATAGTATATGGTACTTGATGTCTCGATAATGCGCATGATTTATTTATTACGAAGAGTTATGACTGCTCTATATATGTATAATGTATATATATTATTAGTAATATTACTTGTAATGTTATAAACGTTATATACCAATTATGTACATTAATATGTAATATATTCATTTGCTTATGAATTAAATAATTTCTCAGTACATCAAATACAAATGAATGAAATTCGAGTGTCTGTTTGTAATATTAAAATAACCGCTTTTTACTAAATGATACACGGCGCATATACCAAAATAACATATTTTTAATATATTTGTCTGTTTGTTTCTTCCGGCTAATCTCTAGAATGGCTGCACCGATTTTACGGGACTTTCACAGGCACATACCTGATGTTATAAGGAGTAACTTAGGCGTCTTTTTTAGACTAGCTTTGTTCCCATTACCAAGTTTAACTTTTTAATCGTATCTGTATACAATTACCTGTCGCCTCATCAACATGAAAACCCCAGTGACATTGGGTGACGTCATGTCCAGTATTTTGTAATGGACTATTCTGAATCTTCTTTTTTCAGTTTTAACAGTATACAGATTTGTCTTGACAATTATCTATCCTATTATATTGGTGCATAGTATTGGTCATACCAATAACTTTAGAATAAATTATTGCACAATATTTGTGAAATAAAGTCAATATTGTTTTTATTTTAAGAATTATTGTTATTTTTAAATGAAAACCCCAAATTAATGTTTGTCAATTCGAACATAATTTAGTAACTAAATTTTCGCGTCCCAATATGTATTTAAATATTTCAAAGAAAACGGAATGGATATTAACGCTATCAAAGAATGTTACATCATCTGTTTGACTGGACCGATTTTGATGGGATTTATTGGCAGATAGATGTAGATGTAAGGAGTAATTTAGGCTATTTTTTTTAAACTTCGACCCGCGGCGTTACCTGCTGAATGTTATACCGTGGGTAACTTTTAGAACCATCCTATATTTCTGGGTGATTTTTAGTTTGTTCAATATACATTTCAATGCATTCATATTTAGTTTCAATATTAATTAAAAGAGTGTCTTTTCCCTATACAAAAATGCCGTGCATGTGACGCTGCGACTGCTTGCACTTCTAGAAATTATAAGAAAACTTAGTGGCGCCACTAGCGCACTACAGTGGCGCCACTCTAGCGCTTCTTCACGTCTCTAATTTGATGGCGCTCTTATAATAACTACATTAGTATTATTTATTTATTACATATCATGCACTTTAGGTGCATTGCCAGACTTCATGCCTAAGGCATTCTCTATCAACCAACCTTTAGGTGATGCAGAGAAAATAGCCACTTGGTGCATTTAGATACTTGTAATATATAAAACACTATTATTATCTTTTTAATTTGTTATTATATTCGTTTCTTTTAAATACGCATAACTATGTCCTTACATTTTTGCACTATCCTCTGTTCACTCAGGTTTGCTGGCAGAAAACTCAATGTTGAGTATAGCACGCCTTTTGTACATGACACTTCCTTGTATTTTGTTCATACTTGTATTTTCAATGTGTACAATAAAGAATAAATACAAAATACAAAACACAAATAAATACATATATAAATTTTAGTTCCCGTCCGTTAATAATAAAGATAGTTAAGAATGATGTATAAGTTATTTAAAAAAATATCATGAATTTTCATAGAGACAAATTTGAAACCTCTTAAGTACTAACGTATCTCTCTTGATAGACAACTAATGTACTGGCTGTTAACATTATGTGTAGCATCATATTCTTTAAAACAAAAAATATTTAGAGATTTTTCTAGTATTGTAACAGTTTTATTTGTGATATTACTATTTATTAATAATGAGATTATATTGAGTGAAATAATGCAATTCAAATGTAAAAGCGCCATCAGTATGTAGACTCTAGAAATGTGTCGGTTCCATAACTATACTAATAGATGGCGTTGATATCAATCATGAAATATTCCACGAAGTATTAAACAAATGTATAAAGAATTAGTAGTAGATATTTATTTGAAAAAATCAATCCACTAATTGGTAAACTACTACTATTTTAAGACGTTTATCAATATTTATTTAAGTCTACTTATACCTTGGTCAGTTTGTGAATTGTAATCATGCTCCACATTGTTCCTACAAATGACAGGCCTTCAAACTTAGAACTTACTATGAATGCACGAAAGTTGCATTTTGCGTGTTAAATAGTGTAATTCAAAGAACTTTTTATTAACCTATAATGAACTAAAATAGCATGTGTAGATACAATACAAGTTTTATGTTATATATATCAAATATTTCTGTGTAATAAATGAGTTCCTGCATAATTAAACCGATTCAGATGAAACTTAGTGTGTTGGCACTTCAATAAAAAGGCAAGTCCGCTGGGAGCCTAGTGTGAGTTTATTTCTCTTATCCGCTCTCGAAGGCGAGAGTGTTCGGTGTTACGATTGGTTAACATTTCAGTTCGGTCCAATCACAACTCGGTGACGCTACAAGTTGGCGCTACTGCAATTACAAGTTTAGTTACACACAAGGCAAAGTTCATCTTATTACAAGCGAGCTTTTTGAAACTAACATACAATATTAGAACGTTTATCGATTGAAAGAAATCTTCACTTTATTTCTGTCATACATTTCATAAATAAGCGATTTTATAAAATTAAAAACCCGCACTGAATAATATGTATGGTAATACACAATATAAGTATATGTAATAGTCATGTACCCAATAATATTTATATTGAATGTGACTTTGAAATGAAATGTTGAAATTTAAACCACGTTTGGATAGTATTGTAAACAATTAATGTTATTTTTTCCCATTTCATTTATTATGTTTGTGAAGTCCTCCTCACATTAATAATATGACACGTGTGTTATATTATTAATGTGATAGTTATCTATTTAAAAAAACAATTTAAGGTTTTTGTTCCAATCACGTTGATTTGCTGTAAGTGGACGAATTATTTATTTATTATGTAATTATTATAATAATAAATGTGGAAATAAATTTTTATTTATTTGGATTTTTTTTGTTATTTATTACCTACCTGCTTGTGTAAGAGTGGATTTACGTAAAATGTTTGTTTTTTACGCTACCTACAAATGTATTTTACGTCATAATATTATTACGTATCATAACATATTATTATAGTAAAGTGTTGTTTTTAATACGGTACGATTATATACTGTACTGTTTGTTATTCCTAGATCACGTAAAAAGTATATTTTTTCTTTTTTTTTATCTTTTCCGAATTTTCCAATGTTAGTGCAGCACCGAGTTAAAAGTCTAATGATGGGAATGCAGTGAAAACCGACTTAATTTAATTCAATTTGAGCCAATATTTACTGTCTGAACCTTTGTTTTACAAAACTTAATAACATCAATAGGAAAAATGGAAAGCTCATATTTTATTTAACATCAAACCCAACAAAAGATTGAATAACCTGCCATCGGCGGCCACAAATCACATAATGGCCATGTAAACCGAAAAATATTGACACTATCAATCATTTAACCAACATTGTCCGACAACCGGGCAAAGCGAACATGTCCCTTGCAAACAAGCCCGGTAATATTTCACGGAGGTAAAAAAAGGTATTCGCGGCCGATTCCAATAGTGCGGTCCCTATGTCGTAAAACGCACGTGTTTTAGCCCTGTTACATGTGTACTTTAAAGAGCCAACTTTTGGGTAGGACCGTCCGAATTTTAGCGAGGAGTAAGAGTGGATGTGACTCGATATTATTTCTTATTAGACGTTTTTATACTTGATGATAAATACTAAACTGGACATTTATATAACAATAAAACTTGATGGTTTTATTTGATACTTTAAAAAAACATCTACCTCAGGTAAAATCAGTGCTGTCGCAATCTGTACTAATATTATTTTAAAAGTGAAGAGTTTTTTTGTTGAACGCAATACCGCAATAATCACAGGCTGGAATCACAGAAGGTTATATTGAGATCACGTTACGTCTGATATAAACCAAACTACAATGAAAAGTGTGGCAAAAACCGTGTCGCGTGTTTGTATGATCTGCAAATATTTGTTTCGGAATTTGGGTGTTTTCTATGTATAATATGTATATATTTACAAAAACAAGTATATATATTAATATCACTTGTCAAGTATAACCCATAGTACAAGCTCCGCTTAATTTGGGACTAGATGGCATTGTGTGTTAAAATGTCCGAAAATATTTATATTTATTTATAAATGTTTCGCGGTCAACAAGTTTTCAGGAACTTAAGTTTGTATACAACATTGATCGAGGTGGCTATAAGTGCTGCCATCTATAAATGGATAGACAAGGCTCCACACACGTACCTGAAAATATAGATGGCGTTAAAAATACACAGTAGAATTCTAATAAGAAAATGATTATTGGGCTCCTAAAATGTTGCTGTGATTTGACTTGAGAGTCTTGCGACAAGAGCACAAATTCAAACATTCACTGATTGAAATTTGGTATTTTGGTGGTTCTTTCTATGTTACATTTTTAATAATATTAAGAGGTTATATTTATATTAGATATAATCTTTTCTGTTGTCATCATATTTGCGGTTTCGAATTTTTACCCGACTGCGAAAGGGTTATGTTTCTCAAATATGTGTTCACACAAGTGACACCGGGTACAAAATAAAAAAAAATGCTTAAAAAACCTGATTTGAATAAAGATGGCAGATATTGCATAGGCAGTCGGGGTTGGTTTTAATAATTGTTATAGTTTTTAAGGTTAATTTTACTTAAGTACTTCTTATTAAGTAGTAAGCACAATTATTTTTTCATGTGAATAATAGGAACCTATGATTCGATTATCGATAGTTAATCCGTTTTAAAGTGTAGTTATAATTATCGATATATAAATTAATAGAAGTAGTAAATTTTAATTTACAATTTACTTTTTATCCTACCAATCACTGTCTAACCCAAACATCTGTCATTATTTTTCACAATACTTTCTCAAAACAATTTCCCTGCTATCTAATCCACAAGTTTCTAACGTGTTCTTGTTCCACTGTTTGCAATCGCGTCACGTCGCGGTCGGCGTGTAATTGCAGCCATTTACCGTCCCGCGGTCCGCGTCCCGCGTCTGAACTCCACCTCGCCAGCCAATATGTTCTGAACTACTTTCTGTGTAGTTTACAGTTAGAAGAATATTGGGGTGAGGTTTATAAACCTCTCTTTATGAGTCATGATTCATACAGAATTTAAATTTAACATTATATCTAGTCTATTTAATGCGTTTGTTTTATACTGTATTTTCTTAAATCTTACCTCAATACACAGGGATAATGAATGTTCCAACAACGCCTGGCTTACACTAAACTGTGAACAACAGAACTGTGGCAGTTTATCAGTGAATTGTTTAGCGTTTATTACACGGATGATAATAAAATAGATAGATAGATAGAAAGCTCTTTATTTTACACTATAATATTACAGTTAGAAGAGAGTACATAAAATGTGAGACGGAGTGTACAAAGGGCGGCCTTATTGCCAAAAGCAATCTCTTCCGGGCAACCTTAGGATGGATCGAAATGTATAGGAGAGACAGTGGTAGTTGTCGGTGCAATGAGTTTTGAATTAATTATTTGCTAATGAATATAACGAACCACATATATATATATATATATATATATATATATATATATTATAATAATTAGATGTATATTATTACAGTACTGAGGGAGAGATTAAGACAAGATCTAAGTAAATACAATAAAATAATGTATGAGATATTCACTTAGATAATAGGGAATACCGATGGATGGTAGTAAAGTAAAGTAGCGATTAATGGACCTGCACTTTCTTTGGACCACCTAAATATTTCTGATATTAAAAATCTAATATGACCAACCTGTCCAGTTTGTTGCTTAGCAACAGTTGAGCCTGTCTTTACAGTAGTGCCTGTCCTTTAAATCAATTTTAACATCGTGTATTGTGTAATATACAGGTCGCGAGGGTTTCACTTCCAACATATTATATTTTTTTTAGTCAGTCATTTTAACACACAACGCCATCTAGTACCAAACTAAGCTGAGCTTGTACTATGGGTACTAGACAACTGATATTAATACTTATATACTTTTTTTTTGTAAATACATACATATTATACATAGAAAACACTCAAACTTCGAAACAAATATTTGCAGATCATACAAACATTTGGTCCGACTCAGGAATCGAACCCGAGACCTCTAGCACAGTAGTCGCATTCGCTACCACTACGCATAAATGTTATTAGGTGTCTTAACATCAGTAACTGTAGAGTACTTACACGTGGTTATGAGCGCTTGCACATCAATTCTAAAACCATTTATAACAGGCGGCTACGTATTAGCACTCGAGCATAAATCTATTTCAGATTTATATTAGTAGTTTCTGAAATTTCATATCAAAACTTACTCAAGTTATGAATTTCATGTAAGTTGACCGAAAATTTGTTTAATATATTTAGGCAAAAACGTTTAGTTAATTTGTGTATAGACCAAAAACTTCTGCACTGAATGACATTTTGACTCGATATACAACATGTTTCAGAAAGGATTTTCATCTATTTTTTGCCACCACGATTTAAGACAGTAATGCATGATGTACCTAGTGTTTAGGGTGTAAATAACTCCCGAAACACCTATAGGTAATCTACCAAAAGATTTTATGTATTAAATTTTCCATTTCCATCCTCTATTTTGGTAATCATTTTGAACACCTCTATTAGACTACTAACTCCACCTTATAATTGTCTGAAACTGAAGTAACAAAACATTTTATACGTACTTCCCTTCCTTACAAAAACCTTGTTCGTCCCTTGCCAATTTATCAGTATTAGACATTTTCACAAACATGGCAATACCTATGCAAAAATGTCTACCAAACGTTATTATCAACCGGTCCGTTGATTCCATTCACCCGAAGCCGAATAAATCAACGCGCAAGCCGAAAGCCTACAATAAATTTGAGCCCAATCCTGGTCATCGTCGACCCAAAAGGCGTTTTAGCGTTAACCCAGGGACGGACCTTTCCGCTAAATAAATCCCTTATCTGCATACGGCAAACCTTTCTAGGGTCCAGCTTAATAAATTCAGGTTGGGCCTCCCAAAGTTTTGTGTTGGAGTTATATAGAGCTGTAAATAGCATTAGAGAAATTATTTTTATTTGTTTGTTTTCAACACGTAAAATAAATTAGTATCATAAGTTGTTACCAGCTTATTAAAGTTGTTAAACTGAAATTCCTGTTTAAGGAAATAATAAGTAAGAAACGATTCTTTATAACTAGTAGTATAGTATAAAGAAGTATTACCTAAAATACAAAATAAATACAATCACAAATTACAATACAATATAAACAATAAACCGTGTATGAACACATTTTTTTTAGCTGTGAATAGTGTGAATAGCATTAATCTTTATTCAATCGTAAAACTCGCAATAGCGTAGGCCATATTATACCTGCATATATATTTCCAAAATATTTCCGGGTCTAGAATACATTAAGTATTTTATTTTGACTAAAACCGATTTGATAAAAGCTTCTCGTGCTTTGCGTGCTTACAGTAGTGAGCTCACATAGACTGCACTTACAGAATTCAGTTCGTATTTAAACTATTATTTCAGAAATTAAATCAAGGAAATAACATTATTTTACGGATTGAGATATTCCAACAAATAAGAAAATAATTTAATTTTTAGAATTTGTGAAATTTAAACTAGGTTCTATCAACTCTATTGATATAGTTTCGGTCTGCTCATTTGGAAGGCGGCCGAGCGGGTGTGTTCCCAAATCAATAGTAATTCTGTGGGTAATCCCTCGGCCCAGTGAAAAATATATACCTCTATATAGTCAGGTTTTGTTAAATTAGAACAGATTCTCGATTTACCATTATTAGAACATTGTGCTGTAAACATTCCTGTACATATATATTTAGATACACTACGCAATACGTTTTAGGACCTTGCAATATAAGAGAACTGAATAAGTGCTTATCATTATATCTGGAAACTGTTTTTTTATATATAAGTAAAATGCCTGCTCTGTCTGATGAAAGAAATAGAAAGAATAAAAGTTTATTGATGTCAGCATTACAATTGATGCAAATATACACAAAAACTAAATTATCGAAAACAAAAGGTGACCGTCAGTTAATGCTTGGAGTTCGCATGAATAAAAAAATGCTGATTTTCACCTTAAACATTTGACTCTCGCTTACAAAAAAAAACATTACAAAGTATTAAAATAGAATATTACATGATCATTACAATCACATGAGGTATAAACAACATTTAATAAATATGGACGAAAGGACATCTAGTATATGACTATGAGACTGTAAAGCCTAAAGGAATTATTTAATGTTTACCGGGATGTGCTTTAATTAAAAATACCAAAAAATCATGGGTAGGACCTACGAGAGCTAATCACTCACCATCCTCGTTGTGAATACAGACGACGCTGCTTTAAAAACCCGGGTTCATAATGGGAATTTGTTCTAAGTACATAAGAGTATGAAGTGTAAGATATTTTTAAGATCCGACACAGATAGAGTGTCTCGACTTAACTAATATCAGGTGTTACAGAAAACCTTGCTTTTTACGAAGAGCATGAACATGAGTAAGGTTATCGGAACCCAAACTTTTTCTCCCCCCGATTTTGAGGAGAGGATTCTTGAGCCATAGACGGTCCATGCGTCAAATACTTACTATTAAGTTCTTCACTGGTCGTTTGAATCATATTTACTCCAATTCCTACGTAAGACGCTTTCATAAATCGGTTTAACTAGCTAAATGTTATTTATGTATTTGGTTCGATTTCGGGTCGAACCAAAAGTTTGTATCATCTTCAAGTATTTGTTTCGGATTTTGAGTATTTTCTATGTATAATATATATCATCATCATACAACATACATCAACAACCCTTAATGTCCCTCTGGTGGGCTCGGGTCTCCTCTCAGGAGAGGGTTAAGGCCATACGTCCCCACGCTGGCCAAGTGCGGGTATATATATATAAAGATATTTAATCCATAATACAAGCTCTGCTTAGTTTGGGACTACATGGCGTTGTGTGTTAGATGTCCGTAATATTTATTTATTTATAACCCCTTCAGGTATATCTTACACCCGTTTTTACACTCTTTTAAAGTATAGAATGAGTTGTGAGTGGTAGATGACAATATCATCGAAGTCAGAACAAAAAAAAACTCAGAAAATTATTGACACATTATACAGATTATTGCATCCGGAAAAAAAAAAGCGTAAGAGAATACCTATAGGTGTTTGTTAAACGCAACATTCTTTTTATTTTATTTATATTACAAAACTTTTAATTACGTTAACACATACCTTATCAGAAACACGATAACTTATTTCAGGTACACATAGCACTAAATAGACATGACAATATTATTCGTTAGCCATTTTCCATATTAAGAAAAGCCAGCGTCATCAGAGGCGACATTTAAATAAATATTATAGTATAATGTGTTGCTCTAAGTCTGGGTTTCATTTGTACTCGTTTCATGTATGTTTGTAAATTCCCACGCTACACGGCATAATTCCTAGTCGACGTTTAAAAAAAGTGTTCATAATATTAATTGTTTTCTTAACATATGAAAACGTGTACATTTTAGTTATAATTTTCTAAAATCATACAACGAAGAAACCATACATTGTGGCGTCTATTTTTTCTCCAATCCAAACTAAAACACCCTTTAATAATATTCACCGTATTCTATACCAGGTAGTTCGCGCAAAAACTCCCCAATAAAAATGAAAGGGTTGCGATCCCCTCCCTATTATTTTTTCCTACTCTCGCTACAGTAAAAATAAATATCTATCCCTTTTTAGCGATGACCGCTTGACCATTGGTAGATGAAAAGTGTACACACACGTACACATATAAGTTCGTTCCATTATGAGTGTAGTGGGCGGAGGAAAAATTTTAAAATAATGTTTGTAAACAGGTAGATATAGAAGAGACGGGCTTATATTTATAGTTATATGTTTTGATGTACTAAGTAGTAATGAGTTCTAATTTATTTATAAGAATATAAGGTGTCTCTATCATTATTGATCATGGTAAGAGGCGACTAAGAAAGCAACAGGATAACATCACTGCAAATTGAAGAAAAACTTAAATTGGTCCATACCTGCTAATCCGTCTCGTAATACGACGACTTAACTCGTATAGTAGACCACAACCTCTTTTGTAAAGAGAGGGCTATGTCCAGCTGTGAACTAAAGGTGATAAAAGCTGATAAAATTACTTCTGATACTTGAGTTATAGATCACTCGTGACATGTCTATATGTGTTTGGCCACCAATGGCAGTGTTATGTTTACCATTTCGGTATAATCTCGTAAGATAAAATCAACGTTACGATCACACTTAGCAATCAGTGATAATAATCTCTCATTTAACTGAACATGTTCATCAACTAGTATACCAACTGATCGTAAAAGCTTCCTGCCACATAAAGTAAGAGATACGCAACAAGATGACCAGAAATCCTAATCGTAAACTAGATATACATACAACAATTACATGTATCCCGTTATCAGTAAGACGGTCCGGAGGTCCCCAACTGCCCGGGCCCGACCTAAAACTTTAGGGTGTACCTAAGGGTTGTTTAAAGTGATATAACAGATTTGGTCCCACTACGCCACGAATATAACTGGATATTGCGTCATTGTGTATGGGTTGGGACGCTAATGTAGCATTAGAATTAACTCAGGATGGGTAAAACATGAAAGTCCGATATGGTCATTTTAAACTTACTTCAAAACAAGGTTCTAGGCTCCTAAAATTACAATAGATACAAAACCAGTATGTTTTTTAAAAATAAAACCTACAAAAAATTTGTAAACTTGGATACAGGTATCAATGACGAATAAAAAAGACGATTAAAATACTTGTGGAAAATAATATTAGCAACCAAAGAATTTTTTAACTAACTTAGTGGCTAAAAAACAATTGTAAAACTTTGTAAGTGTCTATTATTTAACCAAAAAAGTCAAATTCAAGATAAAGCTTTAAATTTGTTCGCCTACCTACCCTGAGTCTATTAATTATTGTAGTGCTACCAACAATTTTACCTGATTTTTTTTTCTTATTGTGCATGTAGTAATTAAAGTAAAAAAAAATGAAATGAGGATTGTACACTCACACCCAAGATAAACCACTATAGGTTTGAAAAGTGTTTTATGTCTGTTATTGTATGTTGTTATTCTATTTTAAATAAATAAAAAAAATGATACTGGTTTGTAAAAGTGTTAATATATAATCGGAAAATCGAATCGGTTGATTATCTCGAAATTTGTAATGTCGTTGTTAAATACTATCTCGATGCTGGTGAACGGTGGCGGACGTCGTCATAAGTCTTGTCAATCGAGGAGACGTGTTTTGAAAGCTCATTTTCCAGATGATGCTCTGTTGATCATCATTGCGATCGGAATGGTCATTGATTAAAAGCTTTTCTCGAGGTTTTCATTTTACTTACTTCTAGACACATACTTACACATTCATCTTTATAATTATTTATTTTTTAGATTTATCTACTTACACAAATAGATAAAATTGAAGTTCCTGTTTTAAATTTCAAATTAACAGCTTTTCGTTAAATTAATATGAAAGTGTATAAATACGGCGTTTACATCAAAAAATCTAATTTTTAAAGTTTTTGCTGTTTCAGCTCATCTCTGGAATGGCAGGACAGATTTTGACTTTCATAGGCAGATAACTGATGATATAAGGAGTTACTTAGGCTACTTTTTTAGACTATCCTCGTCCTACGGCGTTATCCACAGTTGTTGTTGTAAAGGTACAAGAATAACTGCGGCTAAGACCGCAGGACTCAGCTAGTTTATTATATATTGTTTCTAAATATATATTTTTGATGGGATATTTCGTAAAAGCTTATGGTATCCGCACCTACTCCAAGTGACCATAGATCTAATAGTATATAAATCAGATTTAATTTTGCGTTATTCAATTCAAAAATGAACATAAATGATTAGCAGTATTTAGATCACTAGCAGAGTTAATCTATTAGATAACGTTAAATACAAATGTAGATGTTAAATTGTTTTAGCGTAACAATTTATTTAGTCAAAGTCTGGTTGAACCTCACGTGCTTAGGATCAGCTTGTTAAATGTGCGGACGACAATGTCTATTGGAACAGAGCCAGGAATAGAGTCGATAAGACTTAATTTTCTCTAAAAAAGTAACGAAAAGAAAATAGTTTTTAAGCCACAGAGAACAAAAGTAGAAGTAAGTAATAGTTTTACATGGTAGCGGCGCGACATCGACCTGCCACAGGGGTGAATCTGGTCATCCCGGGATGTACCTCAGTCATGAGGTACGGCAGGGGGGACTCTAGAAGCCGCTGATGCGTTCCTGGAGCTCTTCAAGACTGCCGAGGTAGGCCGCCGCGGTGGTTTAGTGGGTAGACCGGTTCGCCGGGAGTCCCACACACACACTTCGTGTCCTCGACGGAGGGTATAGTGATTGAAAAGCATTCCCCGCGTAAAAAAAAACTAACTTACGTTAGATGTATTGTTAAATAGCCATGTATAAAATCTTTGTTACTTACTATGCAATTACCCAATGAACTATTTTGAGAAAGGAGCCCCGTTAGTTGCTCCAACTTAACTTAAATTTGTATAAATAAGGTCTTTAGAAACACTATCACTATTTAATATCGACTAAAAGTTTTAAAAATAATGTTTTATTCAATTTTAATAGCCGTTGCTATTCAATGACCTAGTGGATCGCAGGGGCTGATGACTACGATGAAGACACTTTTTAAAGAAAAGCACATCTTAATTACTCATATATGTATAGTAGGTAAATGTTATTGCTTTTGTCTTTTGTCTTGTATTGTATACGTAAAACTTACTATTGAATTGCTTTTCTTTACCATGCCTTACCTTGACATCATTAAGTTTTCTAGTTTATAATTATGTAGCAAAAATATTTATAATATTGCCATTACTCTAAATTATTACTACTTATTTTATGGAGATAGCGCATTTTAATCGGCTGATGGAATCAAGTTCATTTGTCTGAGAGTAGAACCTGAAAGAAGATTAAGATTAAAAGTTGAGTTCGAAAGCTGCTCTATTCAAATTCCTAGTCTTTCCATTTCCTGAGTCCGCACGGTGCGTGTTTGGTCACTGCCTGAGATATACATATGGTGTGTTTAACTATACCTGCAGGGTTGTCTAATAGCCACGTACTTGTTTAATTAGTTTATAGTTATATAATAACAAGACTGTTTGTTTACTTCGAATAATAAGTGAGGGAAAGAGAAGGCGAAAGTTTTGTAAGATACATGTGCATGCTTTATTTAGCAAAGTTTTAGAACAACATATTAACTAAAATTAAAAGAAATTGTTTTAGTACATGTTTAGTTTTTGGTTATACTTTAACGTTACACTACAGATTTATGTAGAAATTAGCTACCACAGTAGGAACATAAAATTGTTCAGTACAACTAAGGAATTAAACATAGTACTACTCTCAATAGTCAATGTTATAGTAAAAAGTTAAAAAGTACGTAAGTACACAAAACTAAATATAATATAAATACATTACAACTACCTGTTCGCTGACTACTAAGATCAAAACTGTATCAGGTAATTTTCAAATCTCCCTACAAAGGTCACGATCTTGAACTGACCTCTCAGCCCCATCAATTGATCACATAATCTATTTATTGATCCAAAAGGATCCAGTTTGTTATCCTATTATAAAGGGTGCTATTATATGGACAAGATCAAATGTGTATCATAGGGATGCTGGTGGTCAAAAACTTGTTTGGGGAAACTTGTATTTCAATAAGAATGAAGTCCACGTGCCTTTTAAACGAGATGAATGAATTTTAACTTGACAGACAGGTTGCTGACAGGTTAGGGAATAAAAAGTGTGAACTTTTTTGTTTAAATATTGTAGGTATAACAAGCCTTAGTTTTTGACAATGTTAACTTTCTTGAAATATTGTACATTACAATTTTTGCATTCAAAACTTTTACGGGGCACAGGAAGAGAAACATATTTCGGGCGATTAGACCCCTGAGTATGAGGAGTATCAGGGGCGTTACATCGTTTGCTGTCCAATCTCAGGGGACCACGGGAAGAAGTTTGCTGCCTCAATATAGGCGTGGTACGATCCATGGTCCTGTATGGGGCACCCGTCTAGTCGAAAGACTTAGCGGGTTCCTTCCGCTGAAAGACTCATCTTAGGAGTCTGCAGCGGCTGAAGGCCATACGGGTCGTACGGGGACTTCGTTCGAGGCAGCGACGGTCCTGGCGCAATATCTTCCCTTCGACATTCTGACTGACACGGACACATTAGTCTACAACAAAATTCGTTCTGTAGGTTGGCGTGATGAAGAGACCATGCCGGACCATTTGCTTATGAGCCCGGAATGCTACGGCTGTTCGCGCATATGCAAGGTCTGCACGCTTGGCGGGCATGGCTCGAACCATGGTTGCTTCGGTGAGTATGGGGGTGCGTGAAAAAAGCATTCCCCGCTTAAAAAAGGGAGAGAAACGTATAGACGGGTTAGCGTGGCAAGTAATTTATTGCACAGAGAAGAAAACAGAGACTGCGTTGCTATCCTACAAGTTTGCATTGCAATAATTAGGTTTAGTCTCTGGTACTTACTCGGTGATAATCTGCAGACTATAAGAATCCACTGATGGACATAGCCTTCCCTTTTAAAAGGAGGCTTTGGCATACCATACCTCGCTGGCCAGACTGTTTGGTATTGGGTTTGTTTTAAGGTTTTCTTCTCTTTGCAGTGATGTGGTCTTTGCTTTCCAAGTCACCTTTTACGACGACACGCAACCAAATTATGTTTTAACACCAGTTCTATACGAGGCCGTAATTATCCGATGTTTTTACGACAATTTTCATTGATACTCAGTTCCTTTTGGCTGCCGCCTTATTCTATAACTAAGCTATCTAACACTAAAACATTTTTCTTATCGTATCAGTGATTTCTGAGAATACGCGTTCATTTTATATATATATATTTTATAATATTTCACTATAGAAAAATCAAAACTCATTCAGTCAGTCAATCAAAAACAACATTCATGGTTTCTATTCAATAAGTAGTCCATCATTCTAATACTGTATTATATACACTATTTCAATGATAACAATATTTATGAGCTATAAGATCAAAAGTGTGTCGCAACTTTGCATTTTAACCAGCAAAACCTGTTTTTCTGACCGTAAATACAAAAGGTGAGATGGAAATTGTATCAGGGGATGCTGTAAGGTTAGGGGTCAACAGATCAAACATTTTGAGGATAATATGGAGCAGTTGAACATTTATTTATATATATATATTAGAAGGTCTTGTGTAAAACTGTAATAGTGATCTTTTAGTTCACTGTCATTAAATAAATTTAAATACGTGGGTATCACTTTTGGCATAAATGTGCAGGTATGTATTCTGTGAGAATGTTATGTATGTATTATATATGAAATATCTTTGAAATTGTCATCAAAATATTACTGGTACCATATCTCTCAAGTAGCTTAGGTCTAAATAAAAACGTATGGATATTCATTTATTTGTATCAGTAAAGCTGACTTGAACTTAATGACTCGTTGTATAAAAAGTATGAACAAACCTTGGCCTTATTAATTCCACAGTACGAAACCGTGTAGGACTGCTGTGCATGAGGTCGGACAAAATGTGCGCATAATCAACGGAGTTTGAGTGTTTTCTATGTATAGTAAATATGTTTTTAAGCATATATGTATTTATATCAGTCGTCTAGTGCCCATAATACAAGCTCTGCTTAGTTTGGTCCCAAATGTCGTTGTGTGCTAGATGTCCGGCATATTAAAATATCCGAAATATTTCGTTTATTCCGGATAGTTATTCCATTTGATTTCATGTACATACATTAAATATACTCGTCTCTCTCTTATGTAAGCTTGCTCACTAGAGATAAAAAGAGTCAAATATGTGTTACTTTACACATGTAATATATGTAACTGCTTTTTTAACTACACCTATCAGTACCTTATTGTAAGATCTTATGTTATTACAAGGTTGACACACGCATATGCCATTTGTTATATTGATCGCAATTGTATTATGATTATTTTAAGTTGATACAAGTGACAGCCCTGAGCAACATCGGCTAGATAAGTAACGGGAGAGCCTCGCCACTGTTTTGATGTAACACATTTGTAACGTGAAGATGTAAACACAGATAAGGCCGGCTCCATTCAACACTCTGTATAGCAATTTCCCTTTGCATATGGGGTTGTCGCTCAGAAATGGTTACAATTTATTCTGATTACACCTATTTGTGTTGCGTTAATAGTATTTCGTCACTGTTTTATTTTAAGTATTGATTATAAGAAATGTGTGTGTGTGCGTGTGTGTTTCTTTCTTCTGACAAATTTTCAATTTTTCTTAGGATTTTTGATCTAGCATGTGTATGTTATACTTAATTGAGATGTTTTGTATTGTGCATGCTCTTTACTAAAAAAACTTAATTGTCTGTCAATTTGTAAGCTATTTGAGATCTTTGCAACTTTTGAAATCAAAATTATAATTTAAACTTGAAATTTTCTACTAAAACCTTATTGTTCATAAATCGATAACCTATTTATAAAATTCGCAGATTCGGAATAATATTTGGTTGAAGACGCGAAGTTTTTTCCTGGTTGGGCATGAATCCCACAACACCCAACGCAGTAAGAAGCTGTGAGAAAACCGCATATACCAATACCAATTCGTGCAGTTGATTTGAAAAATATGTCTTTTTTTATATAACTAAAACTGTAAATAAATGATCGAATCGAATATGAGACAAACAATTGTCTAATGAGCCCGATGATTGGTTCAGTTTCTGGATGTAATTTATCTATACTATTTTTTTAAATGGCTAATGTTTGTAAAGTTGTAGGAGGTAACCTTTGAATCTACTGAACCGATTTTCAAAACCCTTTTACGTCCTTTAATTGTGATTGTCATAGGATATTTATAAAAATATGGAAATTTTTAAAGCTAAGCTATACGAAGATATAATCACCTGAATGAAGCTGTGGGAAATAGCTACTCTAGAATATATATGTTTTTAAATATATAGATATAAGTTTGTACATCAGTAGTGTACAGGTCGGAATGTGCCTTGTCGGAATCAGGCAGATGTATGAGTGAGATGTGTAGTTATTATTAGATATTATAAGGTTTTCATAATTTATACCAATTTCGTATACAGACAACAGATTAAAAGGCCTTGTAACCAATACGCTTCGTAAACGATATTTGTTGGTAAATTAATGGTTGAATCGCCGAGAGTTGAGCGCCAACATTCGAGTCCCTCACTAACCTCCAACCTTGCCCCAAACTGTTATTTACACCGTCGCTTTCTAAATAACCAACAATATAATTCGAAGTATATATTCAGTAATGTATATTAAAAGCTACTTTTAAAGAAGAGGTCCAGAAATTAGCGGTTACAGGCTATTGAATACAGACATTCATTCATTAAATTTTTTATCGAAATTGTACCAAATCTAAAAAAAAACTTAATACTTTTATATTTAATTTACTCAATACTTTCAAAGAGTGACTTCAGATACTTTTATATTATGGGTTGTTTAAAATTTCATCTCAGCAAATGCTGGTAGTTGTGAACCTAGCACGGGTTTACGCCAAGTGGGTTGGTACATTGGGTAGTGTTGAAGGGGTTTGAGTGGTGGATGTGCGAAATCGCCGCACTATAAAGCAGGTGTCGATTATAACTGAAGATACTTTTATATTATTATTTTTATTGTTATTAACTTTATATATTTTATTATTATTGTATTTATATAGTTTTTTATTTTATTTTATAGGGGGCAAACGAGCAGACGTATCGCCTGATGGTAAACGATTACCGCCGCCCATGGACACCCGCAACACCAGGGGCGTCACAAGTGCGTTGCCGCCCTTGGGGGATGGGAAGGGGAATTAGGGAAAGGGTTGGATTATGGCCTCCGGTATCCTCCCTCACTCAGTGAAACACAGCGCTGGCGCTGTTTCACACTGGTTTTCTGTAAAGCCGTGGTATCACTCCGGTCGAGCCGGCCCTTGCACGCCGAAGCGTGGCTCTCCCACGGTCACGGTCACGGTTATATATCAAATAACTATAAATTTATTGTTTAATACTAAAATAATTATATATGTGTATGTATTTTACTTAGCGTTAATATTATTATTATTATTTATAAAACCGAAAATTAAAGTTTTTTCCTTCTCTCTTTTTTATATCATACTTATGCACCTGTCTTGTCCCTTACTGAACCAACTCAAGGTTGACTGGTTACTAACAGTATTAGTAGTATCTGCCATGTGGCATTAGATCCCCCTAGTTCAATTTTAATGCACGAAGTATAAGTCCCAGTTGCCATACGAACATTATTGGCAATTTTTACGGTTAGTTGGAGTACTAAAAAGTCCGACTACAAAATTTCTGTATCGCCTAGTACTTGTGTTTTGGAGGCCTCATGGCAGTCGCTCTACGTAAAATGAACCTAGTTTGGGAATAAGACTGGAAAGAAGAAGTTATGTATTAGAATTTATAAATGCAGAACATAATACGACATATTTTCTTCACCAAATATGTTTCTTCACGAGAATCTTGTCATCAAAATATACACAGAAATGAAACATTACAGCCCACGTTTCCATCATTTTATTAGTGCAAAACATAAATGTTGATATACCGGCGGACTGTTTCTCATATTTATCGATATTTTCATAATTCAGCCAAGGCGGGGGAGTCGCCACTTTTTATTTGCTGGCCTAGTTTAAGATTCATGATCTCATGAGATATTGGTAGACCTTCGAACCGGTGGATTTGACAGCAACGCTTTTTTATGTTGGAGTTATAAATTGTGTATGTAAATTCTTGTATATGGAACCAGTGTAGTTGTGAATGGCAAAGAAGTAGGCAACTTCTGCTTGGATAAAACTACTAGTCACTGGCGAATTAATGTTAATGCCTCGATGTTATTAATATGGATACAGGACATTGAATTTATTGCATGCAGTGTCTCATCATCACCTCTATTGAATACGTTCACATTACTTCCTAAAGACCGTACATGAATTATAGTGCCTGGATGACAGAGCTTTGCTCTTATTTTTTTTGGATGAATTTTCTAGATCGATTTTATTTCATGAAAATCCTTGGAGCCGTTTCCGAAATTCAGTTTTTATATATATTATAGATAATCATCGATCGACAATTAATATCCAGTAACACATACACACATATTCATACAAAAATATTCCGTAAAATCGAGAACCCTTTAAAAAAAAACACTCCAATTCAAGTTGGGACTAAACTTATTGAAATTATACAAGTGTAGTAATTAATCAACACTAAGGTTCATCGGGAGGTAGTTGTTGTTAAATAGAAGAGACTAAGATATATTGAAATATTGTACAAACGTATATTTATTCAAATTTCATAAAAATATTATAAATACACGAATACATGATGTCCAAAGCTCCCACTCGGCTTATGGGGGTGAATCGAGTGGGCCGTATAAGACGTAAGGTAAGGTGTACACTGCAGTTACATCAAAACGATTTATTTTGCTCTGCTCAATCTCTAATTTTGCGTTGTGTTCCTTTGGGTTTTGACAGCTTGATTAAGTTTAGTAGTGTCTTTTCATTAGAAATTAAATCATTGTTTAAAATGTATGGTCTGTTTCTAATAACACTCTATCCCTCAAGTTTATTAATCTTTTTGAACTGAAACTTGCTTAAAAGTTTATAAAATAGCTAGCTGACCCGGCAAACGTTGTTTTACTATATGTAAATAAAATTCAAAAATTTAAAAAAAAATTGTGTTGAGTCACCCTTATGGTTTAGTGATATAAAAAATAAATGTTTATAAATAGATTCTCAGTCCTATCCGATATGCACACAAAATTTCATAAAAATCGGTCCACCCGTTTCGGAGGAGTTCGTAACAAACACCCCGACACGATAATTTTATACATCAAAAGACATTAGTTTCTTTAGTCAACTAGGGATTAATTAGATTTAAGAAAATAGTGTCAACTTAGACTGCTGTTTTTAAAGGGATCAACTGGTTTTGGATGCAGTTTAAACATATTTAGGAATGAAAAACCCATGGTAGGGTCATAACGATATCTGTTTAGATTTCTAAATTGAAACTATCTAACCGTTTTTAACATGGTTTTAAATATTTGATTTACTTGCATGTCTAATATAGGCTAAGTAACATTATTTATTGAGAGCCAAGCGCGATTGAAAAGAGAGGTAAGCGAGTTACGAGGTTTAGCTAATTTTATTAGTAGTATAGTAATATAGTTTTGTTCGTTTTGGTTATAAGCCAATTATTTTTTAATATTCTCATAGTGTGTAAAAAATACCCTTAGAATGAAACTGATTAAACTAAAAACAAGGTTCAAAATTCTAGATCTTTAGACGAATACATCAGGCCAGTGTTCGTCATTCATTTTAATATACATAATTGAGAATTTTTGTGTATACAGATACACTAAATCCCAAGCAAAATTTTTTGTAAGTGGTAACTCAGAGCCCTTTTAACCCTTTAAAAGATGAAAAATAAATTAAAGCTTGATATATCTTGCCTAACACTACACACATTTTTCGCTTAAAAACGTGTGATAAAGCCTAGTGTAGTGTGGGGGTTGAATCAAGAGATATCATAATAGGGCGGCGGAGGTGGATCTAAGTCGGTGTTGCTTCTATTTTTATTTGTGAGCACCACGAGGTGGGCTGTAGCTCAAGCGGAAAGGGGTGTAAGTGTTATTGTATAGAAATCACATATGTTGTGATCACATATAGGTGTTCCGTAGAAAATCTTTGGTATACAACCGTTAAACTCGCAAAATACTCATCCTTCTGCTTACTTTTTTCGTTCCAAAATATACGAGAGTTAGTAAGGAAATTAATGCTTTAAAGCAACATACTTTTAATTTCAAAATTTAAAGATATTTTCTTTCAGAAATTTTATCATTATACACCGAAAGTTATATAACATATATAATAACCTACCTACAATTACCTACATTTGAAGCTTCTCAAAATGATATGATAGTCTAAGATCCCACGGCTCGATTCTAGAGGGATTTTGTTTTTACGATGAAATTTATTTTAAATGCTGCGATAGGTTGCCTAGAAAAAATTAGCCGTAATGACTTTTAATTAAATTTTGTATAATTAATTTGATAACATCAATTACACCTATACGTTTTTGTTATAATTTTACGTCATTTTAAAGAAAATGATGTAAAGAATAGAAAAAAAATTGGTTCTCAGTCAGCCGCAACTCTAGGGTTGCACGGTGTAAGCGGGGATAATATTGTTACCTAATTACAGTCATCTGTTTTTTTTTATTTGTAACACAAATTTAAAGTTTACATTTCCTGTTTACAATAATCCATAGTTGGCAGTTAAAAAATGGCCGAAAGCAGAGGCTACCATGCTTTCAATCAACGAAGCACAAAGCGAACAGCCAGGTTAGTGCACGCAAGAGGAAAGATTCTCCATTCGTTTCGTGCGATAAGGAAAGACAAAGCATGACTGGCACTTATTCTAAAGTGACAGTTTACGCTTAGGTTACATACCATAGATACCAAATTAATTTTACAAAAATTAATAAAATATAATTGCGGCTAATTTTTTACTGTCAACCTATCGCTAATCCATTCAAACTTCCTCAACTTTCATTTAAAATTAATTTCATCAAAAGAGCCGAGACCTGCAGAATCGAGTAGTGGGGTTTTGTGCTATGACCTTAAATATCGCAGTCTTGAGTTGTACCTGTGCGTTTCGCGGGCGCTGTGGAGAGCTCGCATTATTACCGATAAGTATATGGGGCGCCGTGCTCCAGTGTGGATTTTGAATAATATATTATTTTCTTATGTAAAATGCCCGATTACTACCATCCCAGAGATTTTTGTGGCGGCACAAAGGAAAGCTCCTTTATGGCACTTTATACGTTTTTGTTCTTAAATTTTTGTTATTTCACGTACGCGAGCCACTCGCGTGGGCTCACGAAATGAAAAAACTTTTTGTGTTTCCACATAAGTGCAAATCTTATTTTGTTTCAATTTTTTATTACATACTCCATTAGGATTGGGCATAGGAAAAGAGCAGCGAAGAGGAAGGAAAGAACAGTTGTTCGGTGTACGAGGAAAATAAAAATGTTTCGTAAATATTAATGTTTTTAGAAATTATTTTTTGTGTGATTTGTGACGTCACAACTGTCCATTTCATAATATGACATTAAACATTGCCCCTCTCTATCGTGAGAATCTTTAATCTGACAGTAACTTTAACGAGTTGTCTGGACGTTATTTCGCTGTTTTTAGACTGAATGTTAAAATTGAATTCACTTTTGGATGAAGTTTAACGACATAGTATTTTCTACACCATTTTACATTTAAAACTTGTTAGGTAATTCTATTGGGCCTTTGTTCCATTAAAGGTGTCGCTACTTGGTCAATGGCAGCCGAAGCAACGGTAGCGTGAAAAGTAGTATATTATTTTATTATCAGAAGCCAGCCAGGACGGAGAGACGGCAATATCACCGTATATAGATTCGATTTTCTACGTGAATTCGTTTGACGGCCTTCATAATGCGACATATAAAACTGGGGACTTACGGACCCCGAAACCAATTTCGGGTTATGACCCGACGACTCTCTGATAATATTCTCGGGTTATTAGGTACGGATAGGAGTTTTTACTATGGCTATTTTTTCCGCCGACGTTGGATTATTGGAACCGGTTTACGATCTGGTGTTCTCTATGCTTTTCTTGCGGGCTTACATTTGTTTTATGACGTCATCTATCCTGATACTCCGCGGGACAGTAGTTTATTTGTTCTGAGAGAATTTCACTCATAAACTTTGGTCTGCGAATTTAATTCCATTTGTTTTTATATCATACATCAATATGTACTTATTATCTGCCAATGTAGGTGATCAGTCTTTCCTTTTATTACTAACAAGGAAAAGAATAAAGTAATAGATTAGAAAGTTTTCTATACTCATGTATTAAATGTAAGTAGGGCTTGTGATCATTTTTATTCTTAAACTTAGTGTCACTTCGAATGAAACGAAATATTACTTATTACGTCATACGTCACATATATCACTGTCCAACGGATAACGACTGCCTCGGTGGCGCAGTGGTATCGTAAGCGACTGCTGTGCTTGTGGTCTCGGGTTCGATTGCCGGGTCGGACTAGATGTTTGTATAATCTGCAAATATTTGTTTCGGAGTTTGGGTGTTTTTCTTTGTATAATGTGTATGTATAATACCTTTTTTTTGTAAATACATAATTTACAAAAAAAAGTATTTATGTATTTATATCAGTTGTCTAGTACCCATAATACAAGCTCTGCTTAGTTTGGGACTAGATGGCGTTGTGTGTTAATTGTCCGAAATATTTATTTATTTATTTATATAATGTGTGTTGTATATAATGTTCTCAAAAGTATTGAACCCTGTTAATGTCACCTTACTTATATGAAAATGTTGCTGATGGCACAAGTATCCACACTTTTATGTAATTTGTAGCTATACCCTTGTATTGTTATGTTGTTGTTTATAAATAGAGTATTATATACTTATCTACAATAATATATATGTATCAGTAGTATTTACACATCACTGTTAGATCACCGATTAGACATACCGTCTGATATCGAAATAGACTGAGATTCTATTATGGTAACCAGACTGCTTTAAAATATAGTATTTGAATATTATAACTGGAATTCTTCTTGCGTATACTTTTATTTTGATGGACTAAAATATCTACTGGACTGCACCTAATAGATTTATATCACCGTACCTATATAATATTTAACTATACACTATATCTGAGGCGCTCATAGCCCAATTGCACTCAATGATTAGAAACAATCACCGAGGCTAAGCAACGAGGGCGCGGTCAGTATCTGGATGGGTGACCGTTAGTGGCATGTTACCATGAGCGTCTTCGTGATTCGAAGGTCACGTTAAGCAATCGGTCCCGGTTGTTATCATAGGATAACAGTCGTGAAGCTTAGTTGGAGGCTTTTGGGCGGCTTAAAAACATCCAACAACAAGATTACGTAGCCACAACGTAGTCTTGCCAGTCCCCAACCCGCACTCGTGGGGACGTACGGCCTTAATCCTCTCCTGAGATGAGACCCGAGCCCAGCAGTGAGACATTATAGGTTGTTGATTGATTGATTGACACTATATTTTACTGTTTAAAAAGTGTGTACTTTCAGCCTTTTTCCTACATTAACATTAAGTATTTTATCATTAGATATAAATTCTGAGCACCATACTTATTTAAAAAATAGCTGCACCGTGTTACCTGCTGTTGTTGTTACCTTTGCAACAACAACAAATTTGTTACTAATGTCTTATTACGTAGAAACTAACGTAATATCAACATATTGTTTATGTTAATTTATAGAACATGTGAATCTTCAATAACCTTGTCCGTAACCCACAAAATTTATAATATTAATTTCTCAGGTGTTCTTGTTTGCCGAGTTCCCGCTTTAACCCTCAAGTCGTCGCGGTGTCACGTTTCACGTACCAAGTAAGCGTCACTAGATGTTTCACGTCGTAAAGAATATGAGCTTTTACTTATATAAGTGGGACGTGATCTGATACTAAACGTTCGATGATGTTTCGTACTTATCTATATTTGTTTCGTACGCGTTTTAGTGTTATGCGGCTAAATAAAAATGTATTCCTTTTGATAACCGTATTTGTATACATAAGTGTCTGGTTTATATTTCGGGTGGTTTTTTGTCTCATATTTGTAATGTTATTTGAGTACTGTTTTGTTATTATCTATTCAAATCGATTTCAGTATCGAACCCTACTAAAATTTCTAGAAACTATAGATATCGCTTAAAATATTATAAATTGACTATAGGTTAGGGGATAATTTACATTTAACTGATTTACTTATACGTATAAATAGCATTCCTCAGTGTTAAAATGTTAGTGCTGCTAATGTTAGTGCTAATTAACAAACTGGTAGCTTATATAAGTTATTTTGAGCTGATATTTGTGTTAGTTATTTTTTTTACTAGTTAAGTACGTACTGTTTTAATGTTATGTTACATTTTTCTTTCTTTCCCTTAAACTTAATTTGTAGAAATTTCGCATTAGCTATAAGTAGGTCGAGAAAGTAAGTATAGTACAATATAGAAGTTTTTCTTAATTACCTGTCCTTTGTCTCAGTTGTCGGTCAATGGCCTACTATCTAAATTTAGTTCCTTGAACATATAAATGAAAATATAAAAAAAGTGATTCGTCATCCCCTTCTTATAAGCTAAACAAGAAAAGACAAAATGTTCAATCTCATACAAATCTACGTATGAAACAGACGCGTACTTTATTAAAACACACTCTATATTCAAAACGCATCACCAACACTATCACAAATAATATTGCCCCAGAAGATGCATTGGAAAAGAAATGTATCAGAAAATGTATAAAAAAATCTGTATTGTGACTTTGAGTTTCGGTGATGTAAAGTAAAACTAGATGTGGCTGAAGACGTGCTAAACAAACTATCATCAACGACCCATAATGTCCCACTGCTGGGCTCGGGTCTCCTCTCAGGAGAGGGTTAAGGCTATACGTCCCCACGCTGGCAGATTGCGGGTTGGGGACTGGCAAGACTACGTTGTGGCTACGTAATCTTGCTGTTGGATGTTTTTAAGCCGCACAAAGGCCTCCAACTGAGTTTTACGACTGTTATCATAGGATAACAACCGGGACCGACTACTTAACGTGACCTCCGAATCACGGAGACGCTCATGGTAACATGCCGCCAGCGGTCACCCATAGGTACTGACCGTATCGTCGTTGCTTACCCTCGGTGATTGTCTCTAATCACCGAGTGTAACTGTGGTATGAGCGCCTCAAAACAAACTATAGAGAACACTCATCGATTATTTAATTTGTATTTAGTTATAACAACACTACATAGAGTCAGTTAACAAAGTTTGTTCGGGCTAGAACGCCTATATCAATATTATTGAGATTATTGATCGGTTTATAACGATCTATGTGCATTTGTTAACACTAATATATTTGGGACAACTAATTTTCAGCAATATAAACATTTGTAGAACCTCCAATAAACATTATAACGAGAAAATTCTAGGCATTAAATACCGTTATAAGTGTTATGACCTTGCATACCGAACAAAGTTCTGTTTAGAGTTCTAAACAGAAAACCTTTTGAATTCTATTAAAACTTTTTTGGTAGCCGGACTCAAAGAGTTTTCGAAGCAGAGTATAACACGCTGCTTGGACTCTAAAAATAAGTTTTAGATAAATCACCTATATTCACCATCGTTTTATTTCTGTTGCTATTAAAAAATTTAACCATTCAGTCAAAGTCTACACTACTTTTCGTTAGTGAGTTTCCCATGAAGAGAGAGAACTAAAAAAAGTCAGTAGTGCCAGCCACTTCCAGTAATTCGTATGTAGCAACAAATGTATGTAGGCGTGTGCGGGCGACCGTATGATTCTTGGAGGGCGATATGGGATTTATCAAACACATATCGCCGGCGCCGCTAGTCCAAGGGTGAGTTTCGGCAAATCTTAGAACCTTTAAATGCATATATCTTAGAACAGTTTACATTTTTGAAATGATAAATTGGTAGATCATCATAAATATATAACGATAAAGTATTATATAACACATAGACTGCACGGTTCTCCAAGTGGTTTAAGCAGTCGCCACGCCGCTTACTACTGCACCAAAGTGATGTGGGTATAGTCCCACATGGGAGAAAACTTTGTTTGTTCCATGAATTGTTGTTTTGAGTCTGGGTGATTTTTGTATCCGTTTCATGTAAAGTCCCCCGCGATACAGGATGTATATTCCTAACAGAGGTAGGACTTATATCTTAATTATTTTTACAAACAATACACAGAACAGACATACAAATTCAGAGAATCTAAGAATAAGTTATAAGACAGTAAATAAATATAGAACTTTGAATATATCTAATCTAATCTAATCTAAAAAGTATAAAACAAACATTGTAATTATCTATTAAATAAATAAAATTTCAGATTTGATGATGATTCTGACACAACGCCTTCTTGTTTCAAATTTAAAATTTTACCTTAAAAGCTAGGTTGATTACTTGTAACTTTATTATACTAATACTATGTGATTACTTTTTTTTATAAATACAGTGGTAAATAAATACATATTTTTACATAGAAAACATCGGAATTCCGAAACAATTTTTTTTTAATAATTAATCGAACCGGAAACCTTAGCAGTACAGTCACATATGCTCCAACTGCACCAAAAAAAAAACAATCGAAAACCTTATATTGAACATAAGGCATTCATTTATTATTACAATTATATATCCGCCCCACGTTGGGCGCCAACATCAAGGAATGCTCCAAGCGGACGATTTTTTACATTCAATTATAAGTGACCCTCCTCTATATAAATTGGTCTGTCTCTCCCTAATAAATGATATCTGAAGAACAACACGGTGTGGGAGGACCCCGTGATGAATTGTCCTCACAAATGTGATTGGTGATCGTTTCCATATTGGAGTTTTAGAAATGATATATGACTTGATTTGTTTTTAATATTAGTTTTGCTATAGCAGGCAATAACAATTTGATGATGCGGAAATAAGACAATATAATTACATGTATGAATCTCGCTTATTATATATATATATATATATATAACCTTATATCTATGGCACCAGTACTTCATATAATATTGTTATTAATATATGTTTATTATTATTAATACTTTTTTTTTCGTTTCAAATTGCGTATTACTCTTTAAGGCACCAGACACTACACTATAGGTCTGGCCAATAACGTTATTTATTTCCATCCAACGGTTGCCTGGAAGAGATTGCCCTTGAGTAATAAGGCCGCCAGTTATTCTACCGACCTACCTAGCTTTAGGTTAAGTACTTAATTATCTGGTGTACAATAAAGCGATTTATTATTATTATTATTATTACATGTATAACTCCTTCGTATCTATGACTATTTTATGTTAGATCTTGGACCGAGTGTTATATGCATAGTATGCATGTTCACATTTACTAAAACTAGGCCATACAAACTTTTAAGAAATTGAAAGCTAGTTTTAGTCTGTACTGATAGAAAATAGCCAAACTAGAAAAAAGTGGAGCAAGTCGGGTAACTTTTCAATTAAGGGTCGTTTTTGTATTTTTATTTCATCGAATAGGGCCAAGTTCCTTTGAAATTCAAATTAACAAATGATATCAAAATAAACATAAATTAAATAAAGTAGATCAGAGTCCTTAATCCTTTTACTTTCAGTTAAGTACTGTCGATGTCCGGTCTCGATTTTAGAGTATTTTAAGAGGAAAAAGTAATGTAATAAGTAGAAACAAACATGTTTAAGGGAAAACAATATTTGACGTTGTTGGTCTTGTGGCTATGATTCTCATATTCCAACTGGTCCCCCCCTCTCTCTTCCTCTAAAGGTTAAAACAAACCGGCCAAACAAAACAGCCGGCCTTGGAACTTACCGCTTCAGAGTAGTAAACATACGTTATCGTACTCATCACTGGTTCTTCCTTCCTCCACCGAGCAATCAAAACCTGAAACTCACTACCAGCGCACGGGTGCTTTCAAGCAAAAAACAAGCGTCAAAAAGCATCCCACCAGGCTGCCATAGTGTGGGTAGAGTCATTTTGGCAGAAAGAATGTCGGACAAATTTATAATAGGATGTGATGAGTATAGTTAATTATTATTCTCTGTCAGAGTGTAATTTATATACAACAAATGTTTACAAATCATACAATCATTTAGTCCGACCCGGGAATTAAGCCAGAGACTGAGGAAACAGTCGCATACCCTGTCACTTCACTACCGAGGTGGTCAAGTTGGTTCTGGTTACCGTCTGTGTCGGGGATTGCTGATGCCATTTAAGTTCCCGTGATCCCTGGCGTAGGTGAGAGGCTGAACCCGGGGGGGAGGTTTAGTCAGTAAAAGTCTGACAGATTCCTTTGCCCTCTTCCCAGGGTGGATCCATCCATGAGGATTTCCCACGTCGAAAAAAATGGTTACCGTCTGTGTGAGTGAGTGAGTGAGGTGAGATATAAAAAATATTTGTTTAGTAGCAAGTATTTGTTTACTAATAATTAATGTCATATCAATGCGAGTGTTATTATCATATTAACAGCTTCTAATTATTCAACGCTGGACATAGGCTTCTTAGAAAGGAGATTATATTTGATTAGGTTTATGTATAACGTAGGCTTCATGTATTATATACGGATTCGTTATATTATTAATTCTATTCTCCTTACGATCGAGTATTATAGCATAATAATTGGTATCATAGTAAGTACAATTATGAAAATTATACTCACCTATTAAATATGAGACAAAAATATTGAACCATATAAACTTTTAGACATTCAATCCAACCATCAAAATAACTCCTAAAACTTTGCTGACGTCAAAATATTAACCCTATCAATGAGCACATCACTTTTTATACACTTTCAGCATTTCCAAATCCTCTCCGCAGGGTCGGCTAACTCCATCTCAGGGGTAAGGGATTATTGGAAGAAAACGCGGCTACGTTCGAGATCCCGCTCACCATTGTCAATGAGATCGCATATGGCGCGAGGATATTAAATATTCACCACTCGCTGAGATATGGAACAGAATGTTTACAGTAAAATTTAGATTTGGGGTGGGCGAAGAAAATGTTTAGTTCTGTTAATAAACAATGTTACACAAAGAACATTTCACACTATATTTACAATTCAAAAGTCCTTGCTAAAAGCTGTTGTGATGCCATTTGTTGTTAGAAATGAATCAAACTATGTAGAGTCACATTTGAAATTCAAAAATAATATTAAGCTGTTTCATTGCGCTTTAACTCGAAACCTCACCATTCGTAAAAGCAATTTAAAAATCAGTATTTTATTTTATTTGAAAAACTATTTCATAGCGTGCTCACATACACACGCTGTTGTATTTCTCCATTATACTGTCAATATGCAAACGAATAAAAAACTAGACCCACCTTTTAGTACAACAGCTCGCGTTCATTACAGGCCACACACTTATCCCGCATCCATCCGCTGGGTGAATGTGGTTCAATGGCGCTTTTTTTATTCAAAATAAGTCCTTAAAAACAGCAGGCCACCCCAGAAGCCAAATGGCCCAGAATTTGTTTAAATTGTCACGTACAGACACCGCGTGGTTACACAATCCTCTGATAGCAGTTCTCAAAGTTTTCTAAACGGCTTATGGTTTAGAAATTTTTTAATGGTTAGTTATCACTCGTGAATTCTTGGTGTCTTAATAATGAACGAATATCATTTCCTGAGTTAACTTTTGAAAACGACGCTATTTTCATGTTCTTTTAAGAGTCACTTGTTTATTTCAATTCGGAAATACCAAAATCTTTTTATTGTTTATCTAACTCTTCAGAAACAATAATGGAAATGTTGTGTCTTCTAATTAATTGTACAATTAATATTGCTTATGAAGCAAACGTAAAACATGATTCGGTATCGTAAAACAGCCTTGAGAACCACTGTGCCTAATAGACAATTGAAGGGTTAAAAATGCATCGTAGTCGCATAAAAAATCCTCTGTACAGATATCGGATTTTAAATTTTAAAATGTGCATTGTATTATATCGGGGTTCGGAAATCGATTGGTGCCAGCTACAAAGGGTTAACCATTAATAAAAAAAACTATTGATTTTTTAACCAACAGCCTGGCAGTGGCGTCAGTTAAATTTTAAAATAAATGAAACAGAATGGTATATCATAATTTATTTTGAACTAGTTTTTGCCTACGGTTTCATTCGCGCTAATGACGACTCAAATATAATTGGTTAAAAATTAGCCTGTATCGTTGCTATTATGGACTATATTAGTCTATTACCGGGCTGAATTTTGTTAATATCTGTTATTTTTAGGTATGGGAGGTATTTTTTTTAATTATTCCGTTAGTTATGAGTAGCAGAATAATTTGAAAAAAAATATTTTTAAAAAACTTGATTTGTTTTAATTTGAGTTTGGTATGCTTATAAAGTTAGTTACAAGCTTATAATACATTATTAAAAAGAACTAAAAGAAACCTCTACACAGAATACAAAAACAACCAGTTAATATTAAATGTTTATAATTTTTAAAATTTTCGTTTACCTGAAGATGATTCTGTCAGATATTTATAAGGAAATGAACATCACCTATATAGTAAATACTTACTTTGAGAATACACTATTGTGCTATAATAGGACACTTTCAACGCCAAAATAGGTAAAGCCGTAAAGCAAATAATTTCAGCTACAGTGTCCCAAAGAAATGCATACACTCACACACATATACATTTAATAAACTCTCCTTCCAGAGTCGACTTAAAACTGTTATTTATACTCTGTGCATAAACCTACCACTACAATTGAATAATCTAACAAAATTAAATATATTAATTAAATTGAAGTAGGTACGTAAATTATTTTAAACAACAATGATTATCCGTGAATGCATGTCCGCCGCCCACTGTGCATTAATTCGGGCACTGCGGGTCGGTGATGGACTCCTATGGTGCTGCACACTGGTGAGGGTAGATCGGGTAAACAATTATATTTGTACCCACAAATAAATATATACTGATGTGTGCTAAAATTGTACATAAGGTAAGTAGTAGGCAAAGAAGATTTTTTTCAAACAATTTTTTTTTTATTTTGTTCGTTGATAACAACTTCCAACTTAGTGTAGATTGGAATGGTCGCATGATTTTTCCTCATAATTTATGCATTTAAAAATTATCCTGCATTTTTTATGTATTTCGAATACACAATTTCTGACATATCAGAAGCATAGATCTGTGGCGCCTTCCACATACTGTTGCCGCAACAGTCACATACGACAGCGCCATCTACTGAAGATACGAACTACGAAGTAACGAAGAAACTACCAGTCCTGCATCGCGCAACAGAAGTACTCTCGTAGATTAGCATAGATACAACTTCTCAACATCAACCGAGGGGCAGTGTCCCGTCAGGCATTATCACTTCGCCTGGTCGGTGTTTGTGTTGGAGGGATGTGACTCCCGTCCTTGCTCTACTGCTTTATTTGATTCTCTCCTCCACTCCATTTATTTGATTAATCTCAAAGAACTAAGATAAGGAATGTTGCTATTTTTGTTATATTTTCAAGTTCAAATGGCGAGTTTTAATAAGATTGCCTGAAAATGCATGATTTTTTAAAATAAATAGTGCTACATTATTCAGTGCTAGGAATGTATATATATATATATATTTGATTAACTAAAACAATAAATTTTCGTTTTTTTTCACCAAAGAATATAATGTAACGTATTGGTCTGTAATTTGATTTTTTTTGGTTGTAATTTTATAATTTCTCATATTTTAACTAATTCATTTATAAATATTGTAAACAATGTTACTGGTTATGGCTACCGTTACAAGCGTAATTAAAAGTTAATGTACCTAAAATATAATAGAGCCAATATATCACTATAACAATAAATAAGATAAGCATCAAGTCCACCTCAGCAGTATATTTTTCGTTCGCATAATACATACCACGAAATTACAAGTCACCATTCTGGCGACAACCCTATATTCAACCCTTGTACCCTCTACCTCTTGCATGCAGAAAAAACACTCATATGATATACATCGACGATTTTATTGTGATACGATTTAAATAGTCTTGTACAAAACCATCAATGTATTTTACTCAACGCAATATATTCCTTCAATTTTAACCCAAAAATGATCAAGGCATGGAGTTCTTATTGTATTCAACATTGCGGAACCATTAATCAGTCTGTGCTAGAATCATCAATACAACATTACAGATACGTCCAAGTGTTCGATTTGATATACTATGTATCGATTATGTATCGGTAATTCGATTATCGCCAACTCACATTGTAAAGAGGTTGTTGATCATCTTAAAAAATGCTATCGTCATCTTGTGGAGGATCGTAGATCGTTTTTTTATGAACCAGGTCACTTTGAAACCATTATGTTTTCTATCGTGGTTTACTTATCTTTTAGGTCCCACGTATTCATGTATGTTAACTATTGCTATATAATTCACATGAATTAATATGTGAGATGTTTTGACATACATAATTATGTCAAAACAATATGTCATATCACTAATATATGTGTTTAAAAGTTCCAAAGAAGAAATCGAAATAATTACCAACATCTAGTTAATATTATAAATTGGCAAAATATTTTGTTATATGTTAAATTATTTGTTTTTTGATATTAGTCTCAATACGGTTTTCCTAACTTTCTGAGTGAAATATTTTAGATTTTTTTTCTGTGTTTCGAATACAATAATCCTCAAAGTAGCATTATTTATTAGTAATTAGTTAATATTTAACATTCAAAGTAATGTAAAGACTATATACAATAATACTATGTAAAATAAATATTGAGCAGATAAAAATCATATGTACCAGTATCCAGTGAACCAAGCGTCACTGATAAATAAAAACACCTTCATAATTACATTATCTGTTACCACGTATAACATACATAAAAGTAAGTATATTACCATCTAAGTGGTATATTATCTGCTTACAATTCAAGGCACCACATAAATATTAAAGACATTTACCAATATTCCGTACGTACGTGGATTAAAACCGTATCAATAACGATCGAATGAGCTGAGCTTTGAGCGCTCGCCCGTACGGTATTAGGTTACGATATTTTACGTAAAATGTTCACAAGAAACATTATGCTATATGGTTTCGGGCTTTTGGTCTCATAACTCCTTAATATACGTGCTGTTAGTGAAAGCCTGGTTTAGTAATGAAATAACTAATTAATACTTAACACGTATGGTGACAGGCGCTCATAGCCTATTTGCACTCGGTGATTAGACACAATCACCGATGGGTAAGCAATGACTGCGCGGTCAGTACTTAGATGGGTTACCGCTGGTGGCATGTTACCATGAGCGTCTCCGTGATTCGGAAATCACGTTAAGCAGTCGGTCCCGGTTGTAATCATAGGATAACGTCGTGAAGCTTAGTTGGAGGCGGCTTAAAAACATCCAACGGCAAGATTACGTAGCCACAACGTAGTCTTGCCAGTCCCCAACCCGCACTTGGCCAGTGTGGCCTTAACTCTCTCCTTAGAAGGAGACCTGAGCCCAGCAGTGGGACATTATGGGTTATTGATTGATTGATTGACGTATGGTGACAGATTAAGAATACGGAATATCATCACCTTTATTCATCCCTTGGGTGTTGTAAGAGCCTAAAGGCAGCAAACTCTGCAGGACAATAAGACTACAAAGAGAAGAATAACTAGAAAGAAACTCTCTACCTAATTGGTATGGCTGACCTTAAACTCCTTTCTAAAAATAGGCCTATGTTCAGTAGTGAATTTCTAAGGGCTGTTAGACTTCCCTTATGGACTTTCAATCAAAATTGTGTGCCAAAAAATTTAAAAATAAGTCTTTAGAATTATTTTGATAAAGTTGCAATAAATAAATAAATTCGAAGCTACATTAAACAGAAAGCAATACAAAAAGAGTTCGCGAGTGTTGAGCGACATTTCTCGTTGGAAACAGAGCGTCCGGCGGGCATTAGTCATCCTTGTTGAGAGGTATCCTATGGGAAATTACGTGCAGGGCCGCAACAGCCGCGCAGCGTAACCGTCGGGTTATAAGCAAAACGTATTACGAGCCGCTCTTGTATCGGTTATAACTTTAGGGTTAAAATACTAAATTTAGCCGAGAAATTAGTTGAGAATCATTTTTATTTTATAAAAAATTAAAAATAGGTTAGTTTCTTTGAAGTACAATTTAGCGTTATTTATTAGACTTTGAGTACACTTGTCTCAAGATTGCTATTAAAAGGAGTTGTGTACACTTGCCCCCTGAAGTAAAATCAATGATTATTACCTATAAATTCCCCATAGTTGGAATCACAACTGAATAAAACAACTTATCAATAAAGAAAGTAATAATAGCTATAGCGGTTTTGTTTCTTTTTCAATTAGTAACTAGTGAGTTACTATACGCTATATCTTTGTTAATTGTCAATATAGCATACTTATATTCTTGAGGATGATTCAATTAGGGGAACAAGAGATAGAAATAGTTTGACTAACGTGCTCGATGTATTAACAAGTTACGAAAATAAGTTTTTGACGGCGCACTTCGTTTATTTAACTATTTTAGCTAATATTTTTTTAATCAAAGTAAATTATGGGGTTTCATTTCAGCGAATGTATTTTTAAATCCCAAAATAAGTTTATTTGTAGCAGAAATCCTATGTGCTTTGTCGTATCTATAAGCAAAATTGTATTATCATGAAGATAAATTTCGATGATGATGATGAAGATAAATTAAGATAAATTCCGCCATTTGTACATGGTCGTTGATATGTTATGCTCCTGAATGTAAACTGTTTTAACTGGTGTACAATAAAGTTTATTCTATTCTATTCTATAAAAACTACTACATCACACTGTTAAAGTAAAATTTGAGACTATGATGATCAGACAAACAAATCGTCTTCTTTACATCCATTTTTATATGTGTGTGGACCCCGTAGTGTAAGCGTCAGTATACTAAGGATTATACAGCCTTTTTTATGGTTAAATAAATAGTTAACATTAATTTGTCATTACAAGACTTGTTATTTCTGATAATATATTAAATAAGAGAAGATTGCCACACATCTTTTTACAAATTTAAAGTCAAAAATATAAGATAAATGCTAAAATAATGTTGAAATGTCGCATTATCTGCAACCGGAAGTAGATAACTTGACTCAGTATTAAGGCAATTACTAAAATGACTTTCATATTTTACATTTTTTTTCTCTGTCTACACACAACATCATGTCTGAACCTATGTAATCATTCAAATGACGCAACCATCGCAGCTATAAAAATACAAAGAGAAATGTTAGCACAACACGTAAAACTTAATCAACCGTTATGTTCACATTTTCTCCCAAGTAACGGGTGAATGTTAACAAAACACACACATATGTCAGATCAGGTGCTAAAAGACGCAACATTCCCGTTAGACACCTAATACGATTCCGCAATTTTTCCCACACGCACACAAAGGGTTAAGCCCAGTCCGTAAGAGGATATCTAATTTCCCTTGAAAGCAAAATTGGCGTAACATTGCCAAGGTAGTTTGTTTTTTTTTCAACCCTTTTCGACAAAGGTGTCGTTTTTTACGTAGAGCGTAAAGAAAAGGCGGTTAGTTTATATCCGGTTTCGTTTGGAGGGTTGACCGTTCTCAATGAGTATTAATTATTTGAAGTGGTTTTGTACTGACGTGGATTGTGGGTGTTTATTGTGTTCTAAAGGAAGAATGAAGGCGGCTCCTTTTGATTAATTTGAGATGTTGGATTTTAAGTTTGTACCTATTTTTTAGTTTGTGTATGCGTAATTGAATAATTATATTATGGTAGTATTTGTTATGAAGAGTTTTAAAAAGAGAAAACTAGCCCACTAAAAGAATATTTGACAATAAGTGACACCTATATGAGAGATGGCCCATTAACAAGAAGGCTGTGAAAGAATAAAAGAAGGAAGGCTGAATTGCGATCTGCAATTTTGTTACGTCAAATTGTCTTTTGCTTAGTATTTAGTCTCTATAATTATGTTGTTTTGTATTTTTATTACTAATTTTGTTTCTTTTTCTCTTTTTTTTAAAGTATGTTGACAGGGCCTGTTCAATAAACATTATTTGAGGAGTTTGTTATTAAAGTTGTCAGTGTTATTGAGACAGAAGTCGGGTTCAATTAAAGTCCCACTAAACGAAGATACTGCTGTGATGAGAGATATGTATAATAATATGTAAATAGTTAAAAATATATAACTATATTATGTTTCATCAATTTCTGGTGCACAGCTTCTATCTGGCTTAGAATGACAAAGCTGTGTGAGATATGTCAAATTACAATTATTATTTGGTAGTGTTGTTTATACATAATGTCTATAGATTAGTATACCATTGAACAATGATTTATGAAGTATCATTTCTATACAATCAGAATTCAATTTAATTTTTTAACAATATTTTAAATTGAAAACTTGAAAGCATTATTAATTTTTACACATCATCAACCAACGTGAGATTCGATCAAAAGCTACCAAAAATAATTTCACGCGAATTAAGGGGCATCTGTCGTCACCTGACATTTGTCTAACCCTTGATTACCTTTTTATGTCTTACGGTCCTTTCGACCCGAAGCGGATATCAAAGGGTTCCTTTGTAAGTTAACAGTTATACCAGGTGCAGTTTTTGTGTCTTCCGTGTTCTCACGAGATAGGGATTTTGCAGTCGAAGGGTTAAGATGCAACTGTTTGCTTTGGACATAGTGAGGGTTAGAAGTCAATGATGTGTGATACGTATCTATAAAGATGTAATGTGAGGGGAAGTTCAATGACATGTTATCTCCTAATAGTATATTATCATTTTTTATAAAGTTATTTGTGAGTTTGTATATGGAAGTTTAAATTATATATATTTTATTTGAATTCAAATTCAAATTCAAAATCATTTATTCAGTTAAAGCACTAACTGACATTTATGAACGTTAAATTGAAACTATAGATAAAAATCATAGATCGACACAAACAGATGCCAGATATACTCTATTGTCAAGGTGAATTAGGTGAAAATACCAAAATTCACTGTGTCGATCCCTTTTGAGAGAGAGAGAGGGCCTTTTGAGAAGTACACAGGCAAAGAAACTCATGGCCAGTCTTTTTAAGAGTCAGATCTTCAGGTACTATAGTATTAGTATTACATGAATGGTTGACTGTATGCAAGCTGTTCCCACCTGAATTTCGTTTTATTTATTAATTCGTTCTTTGCTTCGCTCTTTACTAACTCAAGTTTTTATCGTGATTTTATGCTTGTAGTCTTAATTTACTGAAAATGTCAAAGGGTCATCTAGAAAATAAAATCCCGAAGGATAGTGTGTCAGTTCATATAATTTACGTGTTAAAAGATATACTATATGTTTTTGCATATATGTATCTACTATATATACATACATTTTACGAAACTGTACATGTAGTATAGAAACAATTCAATACGCTAACTGCTTCAATAAAGTTAATGATCAGAAACTTATTTTCTTACGTAATTATAATACAAAAAAGCTTTTACTCGCGGCTCCGACCGCATATATATTGGTTATCGCTGTAAACAGTAGTTTACTCCTAGTAGAAGACACTAGTCCATCCATTCTTTAAATTCGGTGTAGCGGTTTAGCCATGAAAGTGTAACAGACAGACCGGTAGAAAAAGGTGCCAAGCTATCTTTATTTTAATTCGTGATGAATCAACTGAACAGTTTGAAGTTGTTAACTAAAAAAGTAAGTTACAAAAAGAAATATTAACTTTTTTATCTTGACACATGTAGGTAGATGTGAAAGTTATAAAAGTATCTCAGTGTTCAGGTCATACGAAGCTTTTATTCCGGTAGACGGAGCGGGGCGAAGACGCGACGACCGTGCGTGATTGACTGTCTAAACTGTGAACTGAGTTCCAAGATATTATGCCTAACACCATTGTGACTCTATGAGGACTGTCTTACAAAGGTACGTATTGTTCAATTGCTTGTATGGTCATGAAACAAAGTATCTGGATGACAGAATTTTGTTCAGTATTTCTTTTAGGTAATTTAAAGAAAAGCTAGATCGATTTATCGCCTTTGAAATTCCCTGCATACAAAATCGTTGGAGCTCTTTCCGAGATTCAGATTAAATGTATATATACAAGACATGCGCATTTAACGGTACATATTAGATTTGAGATATTATTTTTATTGTCTCCTACAGAAGTTATTTTACTCAAAATGTGTTACTAACTTTAGCCGGTTTATAGAAATTCGACACAAGTAGCTAGGTGTGAAATATATGGTAATGTTTTAATAATACGTAATATATATACACTCGAGTATATGTATAGTATACTGAACATACATGAACTCGTAATTTAGCTGTAGAATATACATTACCGACTCAGAATACAGGTAAAAAGAGTTAAAAGTTGCCATTTAAGTTAATGGTTATTCTTTTTAGGAAGAGAATTACATATATGATCCAATAAATGATGTCATTATATTTTAGGAATATGTACGTTACTATTGCCTGGTCACAAGTAAAGTAAGTATTATATGTTTACAAATATAGGTAATTAGGATCATAGGCATAAACCTATGTAAGTATCTGACCGATCTGTAAAATACTCTCTCAGCTAGTTTTGTACATTTGAGGGCGAACAAACACGAGCATATTTTTTCTTTTGTAACATTATAACAAGTTATTATAATAACTTAGGTATTTGTGATAGTTCAACAAACAGGATTGTGCAAATAATGTTTTGATATAACCATTTACCTTGTGATATATTTGAATTAAAATGACGGTTTAGTTATTTAATAGTGATGGATAAATACTAGGTATTATACATTTTAGGTACATATTACGAAATCATACGTATATTAAATTCATAATAAATCCTTGTTTTTAACCGACTTCAAAAAAGTAACAGGCACCGACTTCAAACAGATTTTAGATAAACCAGCCTAATTAAATTCAGTTTATTTTTCATTTTTTAGTGTTTTAGGCAGGAAGTTTTCCTTTGCTTTATTTGGCCCTTGAATAAAAAAAAATTATTAGAGTATCGTTTCTCTTTCATGTAATTTGAATGGATTAGACATTTATGACAAAAAAGGATTGTGTGGTTTTATGAAACCACGGTAAAAGTGAAACTTTTTATCACATGCAAATAAATAAATCTAATAAAGCAAATAAATAACAATATTTACATTAAACACTGACAAAAACAAACAAATTAGCGTGGAGCACTGGCACACCGTGCGACTGGCCACTGGACACTGGCCGACCGTCACGCGTCACCCGTCACGCGACATGCGATACACAGACCAAAAAATTTGAGACGATGTAATAAAACTTTCACTTTAAAAATATTTGATGGCCATATTTGTGACAATAGCAGCAATGATTACTAAATTTATAATTCTAATAAAGATTACGTTGGAAACCAAGTCAAAGATAACTTTTATAACGATAAATAGGGCAATTTATCTATAAGAAACGCGATAGCCAGACCAAGTTGTTTGCCTATTCACAAATGCTATTTGCTGTGCCGAATCCGTCGGCCAATGGCGGTGTCACGTTGCGACATTATCCAAATAAACCTAAATGTTTGTTTGTGCAACCAAAATCTATGTCTGCTTTAGACATTTCGATTGCGTAGGGTAATAATGTGTTTGGTAAAAGTAGGCTATTGTTGAATAAAGTTGTTGACTGTGGTTTGAGCTAGCTACGATTTACTTTGAAAAGATTTCTTCTTTTTAAAAAATATACCTATGCTATTATCTCTAAATATTTATCTCAAAAATACATAATTCTACATTTACTAGAATGAAATACTTGACCAAACTTAGGAATAGAATAAACTACAAACTTTTTTTTTAATAGGAACTATATCGCATTTATAATATTAATATAATTTCACTACAGGAAACGTAAAAATTAAATGTTGCAAGCAATTGTATGTTTTTCACTTGTTATACATATTTAACTATTCCTATAAAAGCTACAAATAGAGAAATACAAAAAACCCAAATATATACGAATAGGAAGCCATATTTTCCATCGATATCCACCCCGGCATCCGCGCGTCCGAAAATGTAGTAGATAATCTAACTTTTTTAACGCCCCTGAGTCCATAGACAAACCAACATACCCTGAACCGACCGTTAACAAGAGCAGAAGAATTGTCACAGTTCTAGATTAGTTGGTTGTGTTTCTTGGGGGCGGTTGCCGGGTAACAGCAGCAAATCATTACTGACAGTTGACCAAACGGGGTGTGCACCCCTAAAATATGTATGAGGCTACGCAATGCCTGTTATGGTGTCCGAATGTTGATAAGCCAAGATTGGATGCCAATAATAGGGGACCGAGGGTGAATTAGGATTTGTCGCGATTTTTTCGCTTCGAAAATTGCTTGGATTCCAAGGGTCGGAATTTTTGATGATCATGAATATTGTATTTCGATTTTCTTTTATTTGAAGGTGGTGGAATATGTTTTGAGTAATATATGAAGTCTATTGATTAATGTATGACGTTTTTGAAATGGAGGGATAATCAAGACGTCAACTTGAGTTTCGTCACTTACCTCTTTTAGCAATCTGCTGTTGGCTACTTTTCTTAGTAGATGGTTTACCACATTTGTATAATCGTAGTCTCTAATCTCTCACATGTCAGCACTAGCGATGGTGCCTTTAGGAGATATTACCGGTAAACGTCCATTTCGTACTGATCCTTCATGGTATGAAATAACTTCGTTACAACAATAATCGCATGCTCTATGATCGATATTAAACCTGTAGCCTTGTTTTATATTATAATGTATACTAAAACTGGATAAATTTACAATCACTTTAGAAAACCAAGATAAATCATCATATAATATTAATTCCGCAAAAAAATCTACAACTGACTTCGTGGGAACTTCCTAAACAATAAAAACACTAAATCCAAACAAATATCTGTCTCCACAAACGTCATTGTTGCCACAACAAAGTGTCTAAATCCTTTTAAATCCGAGAAATAGGATTTTGTAAATAAAAGTTTAAAAAAAATTGCACTCGTTGACTCCGGCCGAATGTTACAATACTTTGGACTAAAAAAAACAGTTCCGAGTGTCGGTAGCGGTGTAAGCTGCCAGCTACAAAATACAATTGATTGTAATATTTTTTGTGAGCGATATTTGAAAAAAGAATTTTGAGTGCTGCCTATTGGAAGTTGGCGTTTATTTTGTATTTGCCATTATTATTACAAAATAGTTTTATGTACTGTATTTTGATTTTGTGAAAGGCCCAACTTTTAAAAACTTCTGAAAATTGTAGTAGATAAAACAGAACCTATTATTTGATTTTATTTGATAATTAATTTCTGTTTTTTTGTTCGTTTTACACAAAATGGATATTCGACAACCTTTTATACAAGTATCCATTTCGTATAAAACAGACATTATTACGAAGTTCCAATAAATTATTGAATGATAAAAGTATTAACTAAGATGTAGAAATTAAAAAAAATATTTTGAAAAGAAAATCACCCATTACTCCTTAAAATTACTATAAATTCTATAAAAAAAACGAAATCGGTTAAATTTTCTCATCGTTTTCTGCCATCGTGATGTAGCAATAAATTTCACATTATTAATACAAGAAAACGTTTCAAAACACCAAAATATTGAACCCTATCAATTACGGAATGAAAAAAATAATTCGGAAATGACCCTGTATCTATAACCTATACAAATATAATTAGTGTTGTTCAAAATAATATATCACACAAGTACCTTTTACCCCAAAACATGTCATTTTGAGCCCGTTTCCCCTGTTTTGCAATTTTTTCTATGCTTTTATACCGATATTTTATGGTGTGAGCGATTGGCGGGAAATTATTTGAACAAAGAATGTTGACATAACCCTAAGCGAGCTTTGTAATTGATAATGACCCTTAGCGATAATTATGTGCACTATTTATCTTATTGTAATAATGACTTATTAGTGAACTAATTGATCGTACAACTGTAAAGTAAATAGAAATCTTGGCTGGTTTTGTTTAATTGAATATATTTTTATTTCTTATCTCAATTTCTTGATAGTTTAAAGCCTGATGTTCTTTTTAATTAAAAAAAATATTCAATTGAATCTAACTGTCATTGACTTATACGATATTCTATTTTTAAAATAGTCTTCTTAAAAAAAGTCTGTTTAAAAAAATGTGTTTAGTCTCCTTAACTTATCTAAAAGTGTCTTATTTAGTCAGTAACTTACAAAGTTGTGTAACCCGTATCAAGACCAAGTCTAAATACGCAATATGATATCTAACAAATACCGTTATATGTTTAATAGACGAACCCTTTCTCTTTACAATAGGGACTTAACCCTTGCGCTGCTCACGGACTAGTTTTATTATTATATTAATTTGAATGTTGCAATTTTTGCGTATACCTGATCTAGGATAATAGGGTTGTCAGCTATTCAATTTTTGCATAAGGGGTTCTATTTTATAATGCAAAGCCGAGGCAGATGCGAGCTCTGTTCTTTTATGGTTATTAATGAAATCATGATATATAAGCATACTTAGCTCGAGTTGTGATACCTACACTTTAGAGAACCATGGCATTGTTGCACATTCATTCTTATTTAATTCGCAAATATATATCGTCTTATATATATTTTGCTTACTTCTAAATAATAAATATTTTGGACATCTATCACATAACACTATCTAGTTCCAAACTAAGCAGAACTTAAATAATGGCTACTAGACAACTGATATAATACACTTATCCTTTTTTTTGTAAATACATACATATTAAAAATAGAATATACCCAAACTCTGGAACAAATATGTGCAGATCATACAAACATTTGGTCCGACCCGGGATATCGAAACCGAGAATTCAAGCACAGCAGTTGCATATACTAACACTGCACCACCGAAGCAGCTAAAATTATACTTTTGTAAGCAAGCGAACTTAAGTTATTATATTATTAGGTTAAAACTGAATTCATAAAGTTTAACTGGTTATTAGGTAAAAATTCACTAAGTAACCATGTAGAAACAAACATCTCCATGTAGTCTTAAATGTTATATTATTATTAAGTTTCAGATATTTCAGTCATTTTTTCAGACATTTTTTACTTCTTTATAGTTTTCGAAACCTTTATTTTTTTGTATTCCTTAATTAATTCAATAAGTCATACATATCTGATATGACTTACAAATGTTACACACAATAAGGTCGGCCTTTTCCATCAAGTGAATGCAAGTACCTCTTCACATATCTTATCATCATCAAAGATCTCTATGATAAAGCAAATTAGGCGAATAATTCAAGTGCAGCAGTGGCGTATGTCAAGTACGAATTTAGCTTTGAATCTAATCTAACATCTACGCACTGTTAGTATAAGGGTTCTTGACAAATTATCGGTTCCTTTTATTGTATTTAAATAGCGCTTGTTACTCTTGATATTCAGTTTATAGATATAAATATAATAAAAGTAAGTATGTATATGTGTGGAAAAATATGATCTAGAAATATTTAATGAAATTACCATTGACAACTTCATAAAGTATGTTAATAATATATAAACAAGTCTGTAATACTATAACTTGACTACGTGAAACTTTTTATAAAATTATATAGCTCATATCACCCCGGATATAATAATATTTGCTAGTTAGTAGAGCCACGCTGATGTTAGAACGAATGAGCCGGTTCGACCGGGGTGGTACTACCTTCGCACAGAAGGTGCACCTAAAACGACAGCATTCGGGCTGTCGTGTTTCGTTGGTGAGTGTGAGACCAGCCCAATGATGCTGAAGCATCACTGAGCCGCCTTGGTACCATGCTGTATTGTTGCATTGTCTGCATTTACAATGAGTATGGTGACCACCACAGTTGGTTTCTGTTTATGATATCCATCAGGCAGAGTAGAGTCATTTTGGCAGGTCCAGATTTAGGCCTCATTCATTAAAATTGGTTCAATAGTTTAGGCGCTTTGTTGAACCATAAAATTACCCTTTCTTTTGGGTTCGTCGTAGTCGTGTAAAATATTATATGGTTTCATATAATATTTCTACCCTGTTTCACCGTCTGTTTGTGCTCTGTTTCTGTTCCTTTCATTGCATAAAATGAAGTCAGTGAGTAGTTATAACTTGTAGGTCATTAGTAGAACCTATGTTGTTTTTAATAGTTTTATGTCAAGAAATATGAATTGAAAGTTATTGATGAAATTCTTTACTTTAAGACACGTAACCCATGAAATTTTAACTGAATCTTTCTTTGTGTTCTGATTTATTTTTATTATAGATTTGCTGCTCTTTGAACATTATTATGAACCTTCTCTTAATTATCTTAAAATGGTTTTCATTTGATTATTATTTTTTAATATATTTGATGTTAAAAGTCAGCACAGTTTTTTTTTATTTTGTGTAAAACTTCAAAATGTAGATAGGGTTAAAAGTCATAATTTTGAATCATTCATCGATTACGCTTCAATTCAAATATCGAACGTAAAACTGCAACTGTTATTTACAAACTGATTTATGGCCAGTGACAAAGTTAAAAACGAGCGCTTTTTTTTCTTAAATATTTGTGTTCGGCCTGGGTGTTTTATTTGTGTCAAAATTCGCAAGGGGTTGCGAAAAAGGGTTATTACTATTACTAGAAAAATAAGTTAGTGTATTGTATTGTTCGATAATGAATTATTGGGTCGGGACGGGACGTTTCAGGTACATTGAGTATCATGTGAAGGGTTAGTTTGTGGAAGATGACAGTCGCTAGTTTCACACGTGAAAGTGTAGTCAGGTAGAATATTATGTTGTGCAAAATTTACGCTGGAACTGTGTTTTGTGTTCGTGAATTTAGTAGTGCAGACGTATAAATTCTATAAATATAAACCTGGTCAGTAACAAACAAGGTAAGTCATAAAATAAATCATTTTTAATTTTAGAGTGTTTGCGAGAAATTTTCATTTGTTTATGACCATTTTATGAGTAGATTATAAATAATATAAATACCGAAAATTAGAATTGTTTTAACTATAGTTTTCTAAAAATTACTAAATAGTTTTTAACCAATTACATTCGATTCTAGCTGATTGTTTAAGACATATTTTATTAGAACATACGTTATAGGCAGGTATACAAATTTAACAACACAATTCTTATAAACACGCGTACCACCTCAGAGTAACCCCAAAATGCGTCTCGCTTCTTTTGTAAGACCCTTAACCCACTAATAATAATTACACCTTTTGTGCGTTAACCCTTTAACGCGCCTGTAATTCTTAAGCCCTGCTACCTGACCCGCGAGTCTACTTTACTTCCTGATTCATTCCTTTGCTAAAGCGTCTCCGGTGTGCGTGTGCGCAGCATTTATTGAACGTTCGAATTTCGAATCAATATCTATGATGTAGTTCGTGATAGTTTATGATTGTTATGTGAAAGTGTTGTATTTAAATTTTGAAGGTGAGTCAATTTTAGGACAGGATTTTTATTTAAAAAAATTCCGTTTTGTTTATATTATAATAAATCACAAATTAATTTTATAAAAAATAATATTGAATATTCGTGCCTGTAACTTGTGATTAATGTGTGAACGCGACAATATGCCGTAAACCTATAAAAAGGCACGGTTAACTTAAAGATTTCAAATTTAATTTGTTCGGACGTAGTTATTTAATTAATTCACAAAAATTAAGGTGGCCAATGTTCTTTATATATTATATTATTTGCAAAGTTACACATTTTTAATAAGCCATCAAAAATTTTCTGCCATCTTTCCTTATTACTCTTCGTATGTGAGTAGCATAATTTTATTCATACAACACGATATGACAAACAAGAAGTCGTTACGTACGTCAGCAGTTCCCTGAGACAATAAAAGGAGGCTGGACTCGCAGCACGAATGTCCTCATACGTATCCACGAAGGATGATACGCTGTTATTTCCAACATATTCCAATATATTATTTTTTATTGCCCTCCCTGGCAGGGGAGGCAGGGGAAAGTCGCGTCATGCGTGATATTTGATATAAAGTCGGAACTCAACTTCGTTATGCGATATTCTTTTTTCAAAGGACAATGGTTCGGCAGAGACGTTACATATTTTTGAGGAGATGGTTGGATATTTTTCTCAAGATGCTTGGATAGGTCCAATTATTCTGCGATATCGCGACATGGCAACATTTTGCGATGTTAGTTTGTTAACGTAGTTATTTGTGCCGCATGTACGTCGACATATTTCGTTTGAATACAATATTGTTAATTATGCTTACATTTTTTTATAACATAACTATCTTGTTATTTTATATAATGATATACATCGACAGGAATGTATTGTAAGTATATAGTAAAGAATGTTTACTTTGATGAATAATGATTCTGTATAAAGAGTTCATATTTTCGAAAGCGCGATTTAATTAATTTAAGTAAACAATAACTTAAATTTTAAAATTTAACAATATCTGTATATTAAATATTATATGTGACGTGTAGCCAAGTTGACAATCTATCAAAGTCAACGTTATTAGAAAACTAACAAATGAATGAGAATGGCGCCATCTCAACGCTAAGTCATATAGTCAAAACAGAATATTAGTCAATAATCCAAAAACACAAGCGTTAGCAATTATAGATAGGTATTAGAGGTGTAAAATATCTTATATATCTTAGCTTAGTCCCCTGGTTTTATATATTATGTGTTTTTCAAATTATTAAACAATATACCTATACATTGTTAATTGGTACAACAGAACAGTAGATATTCAAAATGCATGATGACTTGTAAGTAGTTGTAGTTTCATAAAATAAAAGTTAAATAACTTTTAATAGGTTCCAGAGGAAGTGTTGAGTAATTTTGAATAGATTTTCGTTAAAATATATAAATTTTTCAATCAAATGATATTGAGGAAAGAAAGTTCATACGCTTGCAAAATAAACTAAAATAAAACATGGCATAGCCATTAATGTGTCCGCCATGTCGTGTGCAAATAAAGTCGGTTGTAAATAAGCGAGGGTGTCGTAGTGAAGCGAGGGTGGCGGTCAGTTCTCCCCGTCGCACCGCGCCGGACCTGCCCCCGGGGTGGTAACGGTCGTATGTACCCCCAATGGTAATGTAGGGTTGTGTAAATCTATCTAAATGTTATGTATATCCTAAAGCTTACGGATTTTCGACTTATTATTCAACCACATTTATTTTGAACAATAATTTAAAGAATCTACAAAATAGGTATTACCACCAATAAGTTCTACGATAATATGAAGGACATTAATGTGATAATTTGTGTTAGTGAAAGAAAGGTAGCGCAGAGTGCACAACACTTTTACCGCGGGAGAGCAACGCTTCGGCACGAATGGGAGTGTAAAACAGCGCTTACGCTGTGTTTAACCGAATGAGTGAGGATAACGGAGGCTCATAACCAACCCTTCCCCCTCCCCGCTTCTTTGCATTGCGAGTTTTTATGGGTAGTAGCGGTAATTGTTTACCATCTGGTAACAGATTTCGTTTGCCCTCTATTCCAATAAAAAAACACGTCTATTGACGATAGTCGTATGATTTGACGAGCTTCCATATTCGTAGTCACAGAATGATAATCTCACATTAACAACATTAGTTCACTGCTGGATATTGGCCTCTCTATAAAAAGAAGGTTTTGGCCTACTACATCACGCGGGTCAGGTTGCATTATTGATGCATATCTATTTTTAACTGTGATTTAGAATACAAGATCATATTCTTTATGTATGGCCCTGCCAAAGTAACTTGAGCTGCGAATCACTGCGACAAAGAAGCAGCCATTTTTATTTATTGATTTACTTGTGAGTTTAATTATCGTGAATTTTATAAGACGATGTAAACTTCCGAAAACAATTGTTAGGTACTCTTGATGTTATTTATTTATAAAGGTCATGTAGATAGAGCTTTAACGTAATAAATACAAACAAGAATACGTTAGAATAATAAAGCAAGTGTTTTGTGCTCAAGTAATAACAAGCTTAATTATTATTCTAGTACGTATACACGTTAAAAACAATTGAATCTTTTAATACTTTAGTTAATTATTATTAACAATAAATTGAGGCAAAATTATATATGATGTTTTGCCTGTTGTCCTTGTTAGCATTATTACATTTATATCCTTTTTAACAAAGTTCAAATAAGCATTAAATTGCATTATTTGGTGGTTACTTGTTAGGAATTGTTCCTCTAGACTAATATGATTTTAAGCTGTATTTTGATATGAACTTATTGTAAACAATTGTTAGTGAGCCAATAAAGAAAAGAAAAAGAAATAACTAAACAGTACATCTCATAGGAAATCAAATAATAAATTCCCTTCTTCAAGAACTTGCACATTATTGAGAATACTAGAGCGATCAAACTAAATTTGATCAAAAATTTATTACGAGTAGAGTTCAATACTTTACTCTAGAAATACATGGTTAACTCATTCCTATTAAATAAATACGTGTAGTTCAAATCTATCAGTATTGCGTCATCAAATCACTTCAAACAATTCTTTCGTATTATCAACAACAATAAACTAAAACGGAATGTCTGAATACACCCTTAACTCACCCACACATGCACAAAATAAGTACATTAAGTCGCCTATCCAACAGGGTGGACGGGCAACAAATGTCGCGGTCAGTAACCCCCCCTCTCCACCCACCGTAGACCCGCTACGCCATGAAAGCGTAGCCGCTACAACTGCTACGAACCTAATATAATTTTATATCGCTACAAATATAGTTGAATGTAATTTTCTAATGTAATAAAGTGAGCTTTGTGATATTAGGCTTATTGGTAAAAGAATTACAAGAGTAGGAGAATTCTTTCATTGCTCTTATATTACTTTTAAAGTTTGTCTGGCGGATAGCCTTTTTTTATTTTTCTTTATTTTATGAAAAAAGAAAGATAGTACAGAAAACTCACTTTATTAAGTTAACACGTATATTTTGTTTTGTGAGAATAGTTTACAACGACTAATATACTACGTTTATATAAATAAAGTTTCAAATTAAAGGTTCCATTGTACAATAATATGTTGTATTTACATTCCATCAAAAACATAACAATATTAAAATTTAAAATGTTGTTTTAATAATAATAGAACTAATAAATTATAATTTGGCACATCTTATACATTATTGTGTGATCTCAAACAATGGGCTCAGAATAATTTCACAAGACTCTTATATTTAATACTGTACGGGGTATAACCGTTCTTCCTACTGATGTACCCAAATCTGTTTGTACTGGGTCTGGTCGGATATTACAAACTTAGACTGCGACGCGAAAACACGCTTCCTGTGTATGTAGTAGAACTACTACGTGGTCTAGAACATAATTCTGGGATACTGGGCCACCTTAACCTGTACGTGCCTGAACGGTACGTGTGGTGGCGTCGACGCCCGCCTCTATTAGCTATACCAGTAGCCAGGACTAATCTACAGGAGAAAGCACCCCTTGCGCGAGTTAACCTTGAAATTATCGAAGCTCACAAAGATTTAGATATTTTTTCATGTCAATTGAGTCAAATTTTTACAAGTCCTACAAGAGTTGCAATATTTATTGAATTTATATTTAGTTAATGTCTATTTTTCTTTGTTTACCTTTTAAAGTAGATGCAATATTAGAAATGCAAGTCAGCCTCTCTAACGATAGTGAAGGTAATGTTGTTATACATAAATAAATATCAGACTATTGAAAAACTGATTCATCATTATAGAAATTAATATAATTATATTCAAATTTACTCATTATTATGTTGTACACTGATTCATATTACAATTAACACACAGAATCAAACTTTAAAATATGAAAATATATGAAAGAAGGAGATAACGGTTAAAAAAGGAATTTAAATCCCTGAAGCACATTCACAAGAATACAGAAAGGGGAAGAATCAATTAGAGCGAACACTGATTTCAAATTTCGAACTGGCCAAATGGCCAATAAAGGCAAATGGTGCGATAGTATATTTCGTTCTACGCATCTGCCATAACTTGGTACTTCCATCATTAAGAAAATGTTCTTTTACATTTAACATATTGTAGTCCAACTTATTCTGGTCGTATGTATTAATATCTAGTGTAACATGATACGTTGTTTATTAGCAAACTGTTTGTGGATGTGTAAGGTATTGGAGATCAAGTTATGTTGGGACTTTAAATGTAAGTTTATGGGGGCTATTAGTATGTTTGCTGGGCAACCATTTTTGCGAACACCGTGTTTTGGACATTTCTCTTATTGGTTTAGTTATGCAAGAGTTATGTAAGGTATTCTTTTCGTTTTATTGAGATATAAGGCTAAAAGCGGACGGGGAGTTATATGACAGCACTTTGATATAATTTTGTTCCCGTATTTTTATGATCCTGTTTATCTAGTTGGCTTGACCAATTTATATGGTTAATAATATAATGGAATAGGAAATATATTTACTATCACTTTGTTATCTTGACTGTTAATTACAAAAATAATATCATCACTTCAACTTTTTTTGCTATATGTTGTGTAATAAATATAGGGGTCTATATTATTTATAACTAGGTGTTACCAGTGACTACGTCCGCGTAAAATTTAACCAAAAATTTGGTTAAGTGTGCAGAATTTAGAGTGAATATCAGAATGATAATGAATTGATGTTTTAGATGTGTATGCATTTGGAAAGATATATGTAACTTGTCGACGGTAGTTTATTCCGGCAATATTCAATTAGGCACTAAATTAGATAAATATTGACACTAATTCTGTTGTTGACCTCACTAAACTAAAATTACTAAACTTTGCTGTTGGATATACTTTATTTTCAATGGCTTATCGTCCATTTTTTGAAGTCTCATAATGTTAGCTGTCACTGTGTTTAATTAAGTACCAAATAAACGTTAATCAGAGCCATGCTTGTTTGTTACTTGAAAAAGTAAAATTTACTTTGGCTTGAACAAAATTAGTTAAATTACTCAACTTAGGCCATAATTTTTCTTTTCGTATTCTTGTTTTGAACGTTTAAAAAGTGTAACGACGAACGACTAAATGACTATCGTAATTATTACTTATAATTTTAACATTTTTTTACTAATAAATAAGCGTTTACCTCTGATTAACTTTTATTTGCTACTGAACTAAGTGAGAGCTAAGATGTGAGATATCGAAAAATAGACTGTAAGCAAATGAGATTAAAGTATATAAACCAACAACAATTTTTAGTGAATGTTTATTTTAGTGATGTCAACAACAGAATTAGCAACATTATCAAGGTTACACTAAAAAAAGGTGACGTCATAATTATTTTTTCCTATCTACGTCTTTGGAGATAAAGGCGTTTAGATGTAATGTTGAGAAGTATACACTTTAATGCAACATAACAATAATAAGAAACTCGTTACCTGTAATATAAAATATAAATATCTTTCTGTCTTCAATATTGGCCAAAACTTTATACAGCATTCGTTTCTCGAGCCATTGAATTCCGAAACTAAGTTTCGAATGAAATATGAACTCCGTTATACATGCTGTAGTTTCTTATTCCTTCGGATTTTTGGCTGTGTAGGATGTGTACTAGACTCCAATATATCAAAGGTAAGATGACTTGTAATTTAAAAGGACTAGGTTTTTTGTCAGACTATAGCTAAGATTTTAATGAGTGGTTGTTATTTTAGAGTACAAAATCTTTACCTATATTTGTAAAGCTATTTCTTCATGTAAGCTAATGAGCATTAAGAACACGCTAATTGCTAAATTAGTCAGTTGATTTTATTGTGCGGTGACTTCATTGTTCAAAAACTTAGTTAAACTTCGGCATCAATGGGCCGGCTCGACCGGAGTGATACCACGGTCTCACAGAAAACCGGTGAGTAAGTGAGGATACCAGATGCCTATACCCTAACCCCTCCCCCATACCCCTTCCCATCCATTAAAGGCCGGCAATGCACTTGTGACGCCTCTGGTGTTATGGGTCCATGGGCGGTGGTAATCGCTTATGCAAGCGTTCCCAAAAAAACCCTCAATAACAGTCTGATCATGTCTGATCAGCGTATTAGTGCAAAACTATCCGGAATTTATTTGAAACTGCTGCTGGATTTATTAATCAGTGCGCCATGCGATAATCCGTGGGAGTATAAAGAACTTTTGTACAAACAAAACACTGACTACTTGCTTAAGAAACTTAAGTTACGATACAATCTACTTACAAATACGTATACTTACATATACGTTATAATTATTTTAGATAATCCTAACATCAAATAGGCAAGACGATTAAATTTAAAAAACTATTATACGATGTTCGGAAGTATCCCCTATTGTCAAAAACAGTTATATTTCTACAAAAAATAAAGATTTAGTACGAAATTTTATTTATTTGTAGAAAGATTTAAATTTTGAGTTTAAAAATCACAAGAAAACGCTCGGTGGTGTCATGACGTCTGTTTGTATGAGACGCGACGTCACTATTTGTCAACCAGTGTTAATTAAAGCACTTAAAAACAATAAAGTTATCGTCGATTTTATCCGAACAAAATAAACTTTATATATACGTGACGTAACTGGCTCCGATTGATGTTCAGCTTACAACAACAACAACATGGGGATTGCTGTATTTTTTAGTTTTATTTTTGTTAATTAACTTTTAATCTCGCCCTAAATATAAAAATAAATACGATTTTTATACACTATGAACCCCATTTCATCAGATAAATACATAATTTTAGTGGTTCTTGGTTACTATCATTGTGCCTATTATAGACAAACAAGACCAAACAATAGTACCTTCGCTAGTGGTGCATAAAACGCCTGTATTTGTGTCTTTATCATATAAATCCAGTATTTCTTTCACAAAACGATACACAAGTTAAAGTAGCTTATATTTATTGTACGTATACGTCGGAGTAATCGTCGGTCACCATCGCAACCATAGCCTGGCAACGCTGTATTAAGCTATATACCTATAGTTATAAGGCTTGATTTCCCCTGACAAAAGTACATCGGATACAAATAGCCGACCGTACACTGATTGAATTATACTGGAAGAGAATTTGATGCTTTTATAAGAAGTATGCTTTATGTTTATTTTATTTTTATATTTTTTAAATTCAGTATTGTATCTTGCCAGTAATATGCTATACGAGTGCGATGGCGACATGATTTTTTGACTGCATACCTAACAAAATAATTTTTAATATATAGAATAATATGCATTTTATATCGGGTATGCAATATCGCTCGTTGGACTATTAATACGTCGCGTAGTTACGTGTAAAATCGCTAATTAGGCAAATTTATAACAATTGATTTTGGACAAATAAATCGGCTTCAACATTAACTACAACAAACTCCTGTTACACTGAACACTAACTATAACGTACGACACATGCAATGCTCCACCGGCTGTGTCACTGTACATTATGGTCCTTCGAGCTAGATTCGGTATATTTGTTCCTTCCCAATAGTTTCATATATCATTTATTACTTTAATGAAGCATTATTTTTTGAAAAATACAAATATTTTTTTTAAATGATTAACCCATCACATAAAAAAAGGAATATTGATTAAAGAATATTTTTATGGATGTAAATTACATTACTATCACCAAATGCTAGTTTTAAATATATATATATTACTCTACCTGAGCTCCGCGGTGTTTCTGCGATGTGATACATCAATAAACACGGGTTACGACACGAAGCAAAGCTAAGTTACTCCTTATATCATCAGCTGCAGGCAGTAAAAGTTACGTTGAAATCGGTTCAGCTGTTCTAGAGATTAGCCGGCACTGACAAACAGACAGACATAAATTTAATAAAATGTCATTTTGTATATATACTGTGTATAAATACACGTGCAATTAGTAAAAAGTTGTTATTTTAATATGAAAAACAGACACTCCAATTTTATCTATTTGTATGGATATAGAGGGATATTTGGAGCATTATGTCATCACTCTTTAGTAAAACAACACTTAGAACATTAGTACATAATTTAAATATAGTTTTACGTATATAAATATGTCAGCGTATACACACGAAATGCAAATACAACATTAAATTTACTAACTGCATTAAATAGTAATAAAAAGTTATACACTATTAGAAATAAATTCAGAGAAATAATAAATTATGGAGCATAAACAATTAAATCAGATTTATTACGTTTTTCTTGTCTAAAAAGTTTAGAAAGTGTATTATTGTCCCTAGCATTATCAATGTGTGGTAAAGTGGCATCTAAAGCGTGGTCTATCATTTGGTCGATTTTATAGTCTCATCCAGTTAAACTTCATCCGCGTCATGAAAGGTAGTGGGACAGTTAATATATTTGAAGTAAGGTAGAAAAAGGGTTTCTTGTGCTACCTTTGTGCGGGGATGCCCTTTAGTGAGATCTAATAAAACCTTGTTACGGCCAGAGGGATACCAATCCCAATATTGAAAGTGTACTTTTACATGATACGGAATTTAGGGACTTCTTTCTGATATTAAATCGGGGGAATCTTTTTACTATAATGTTTTGAAATAACGTAATATCATGCTTGGTATTATTGTGATTTTTCGGAAATTGCTTTCGCGTAAATAACTTGAGGATGTTCGTGTATTAAAATGGTACTCTTAAATGTTATGTAAAGAGTTTCAATATAATATGTTTTCTCAAAATAACACATAACCTTTGTAAGGAGCTGTTTTTAATAAAATTAATCTTTTAACTTTAAAGTTTCGTTTAAGTGACATTATCTAGAGTATAATAAGCGTTTAATATCGTATATTACTGTCTATCTATTCTCAATTGTTTTTAAATATAACTTGTATAACATTTAGGTTTTACATTTGTTAAATGAAGCTGAAGTTCGATTTGATCATGTGATAGATTATTTTATCATCATTTTTTTTTTAATTTTATATATGGTTAATATTAATTTTTATCATAAAACTATGAGTAGAAGCTAATTCTCTATATAGTTAATATAAACATTCAACAAACATCTTAAGGTAAAGGTCATTAACCTTCACCCAATCTTGACAACAAGTTAATGTTTACAAACGAATTTATATTATTGATGTTACATAAATAAATGATTGTAAGAATCAAACCTGTAACTTCACCGTGAATTGTGACAAAACTACGTAGCTATACAATCCAGTAGCAGAAGAAGGTACAGCCAGACTCATAAATCTACTTCATTTTTTTTAAGCCAAACAAATGTACTCAAAAGACCTATTGGAATTTTGTAGAAGTCTGTACATAGTTGCAACAAAGAGTCGGCAGGTAGGTATGACGCATGCGCCGCATCGTGGCCGACACTACCTGACCGCGGCCGGACACTGATCAATATTAAAGTCCGAGGGAGGATGCCGGGGGATGTCTGTTTGTCTGTTGAAACTACATAGAGTTGATAATACCACATAAGTTTTAAAGAAGCGCATGGCATTTGTACTTTCTAAAAGGGAAATTTACTTACTTGGGTATATATATAGTAAGGGTTGCCTCGTGTCTATGTCCAAGTGCAGGAAGTTTATTACACCTGATCAAAGTGGAATCACTACACAACGGGCTAAACAATACAATTGAACTCTAAAATAATATATAAATTACACTAAACCTATCCTCATTTTTATTTGTTTACGTAGCATATAACAGAATCCTAAATTACTAACATTCTTAATTAGCACTAGAAGATAACTTAGAAAAATTGGCACTCTAATCAGATTTTTGTGATTTTATACGTATGCCATAGTGATGTATATTGTCACGCAATTGATGAACAATAAGTACTTGAACACCTCTTCATGGCCAAAAAACGAAAACAGTACCTATTAACTGAAATATATATTACTTGGTTATCTATACTGACTTATTTTAATGCTTCTGAGCATTCAAACTTTGAAAAATGACATACACACAATAAACTGAAATATGGAATTATGCCAAACTACAAAATAAAAAATATTATTATTAACTACATAAAGCGGTTTTAACTGCTCTACGAAAATCCATCTTAACTCACCTTTCTGCGGACACTACGGGGGAGGGTCCAAGAGAAATGACGACCCTTAACTAAAACACACACATATACACGCACGGCGATCTCACCCACACAAGCGCACTGTCCTTTCACTTTACAAGGCTCTTTAGTTGTGTAGCGTGAACATGTTTAGATGTATGCGTGCAAGACGAGGGCATTTACGTTTGTGTGGGTGTCCAGTTTCCGCGCGCCTGGTTTCACTAATTTAATTAGAGGTACAAAAAGATTAAGGCTTGGAGGACGCAAGCATTAGAAACTGCTTTTGTTGAGGTCTTTTGTAATATGTAGTTGTGGGGAATAACGATGTTAGACACACATAGGTATACAGTATAAGCAAGACTGCGTATTTTAGAGATGGACTATGGATTTGAGACTTTTGTATGTATTCCATTTGATGGTATTGATTTTTTAGATATAATGGGAATGGTTGGAGACGATTGATAAATTTCTCAACGGCTGATTTTATGGTTGAGTGGATTTGAGTACCGGATTTTTTGAAGATGTCTTAAGAATATACTGTACTAAAGTGAATCTGGATGCGATTGAACCTAAAGCAGTTTAAGTTAAGTACAAGTCTCTGAAGAGTGATACATATATTCTCTATACAAATAATAAGAATTGGAGTGTCTGTTTGTAATATTAAAATAACCGCTTTTTACTAAATGCATTTGTATGTATACACTGTATATATACTAAAATATCATTTTCTCAATTACTGAAGAGTGATACATATATTCTCTATACAAATAATAAGAATTGGAGTGTCTGTTTGTAATATTAAAATAACCGCTTTTTACTAAATGCATTTGTATGTATACACTGTATATATACTAAAATATCATTTTCTCAATTACTGAAGAGTGATACATATATTCTCTATACAAATAATAAGAATTGGAGTGTCTGTTTATAATATTAAAATAACCGCTTTTTACTAAATGCATTTGTATGTATACACTGTACATACTAAAATATCATTTTCGCAATTACTATCTATCTGTCTGTTTGTTCCAGCTAATCTCTGGAACGGCTGAACCGATTTTAAAGAGACTTTCACTGGCAGATAGCTGGTTATATCAGAAGTAACTTAGACTAATACTATTATTAGACGAAACCTTGCCCCGCTGTGTTACCCGTGGTTACTGTTGTACCACGGGTGACACCGCAGTGTTCAGCTAGCTTAAAATACTGCAAATTCTCAATTCTCTGCAAAAGTTTTAAATAAAATAGTATTAGTTGTTGATTAGCTAACTAAAAAATGTTTCCATGTTTTAGCGGTCGTTTATTTGCCATCTATCTTGGTATCTATTCCAAAGTGGCAGAGCCCTGCTTCGACATGAATGGGACGGCTCAAAAGAAGTGATACCTCGGCCTCACAGAAAAACGACGTGAAACAGTGCTTGCGCTGTGTTTCGCCGAGGGAGTGAGGATACCTGAAACCAACACCCTAACCCCTCACTCCATCTCCCCCCCATCCCGCAAAGGCCGGCAACACACTTGTGACGCCCCTGGTCGTTTCCAGGCAGCGTTTATTGCTTGCCATCAGGCGAAACGTCTGCTCGTTCAATGATTGTTGCCTATTGCGACTTCAACACACATACCAAATGTATTTAGTTTTATTTATTATTTTCTTATGTACCTTAAGTTCTTCTCCAAAGTCCAATCTATCTTTGTAATGTATTAAAATCGTTTTAGAGACTCAACAGTAACAGATTACGGACAGACAGAGTTACTTTCGAATATATAATATTAGAATTGAGTCCTTTTTCTAAACATTATTATTAACTTTATGAGTAGTTAAGAAATGGTATTGTGTATTTTTAGGTGAGTGATTCATATTAGTTATGTCATCCAACCATCAACTACAATTGATTATTAGTTACACTTTCATTATACAATAAAAAATGATTGCACTTCCTTTGCCAGACCAGACCAAACAATTTTTCATACTTTTATTTTCCTTGTAAAATCGACTCGGTGAAATATTGAAGATTGTATTCCAGTATTTGACAAATATATCTATTTTAGTAGTGTTTTTAATTCAATAGAAGATGACTATTACTAATAATAATTATCTAAAACAAAAAAAAAACATTTTGTCAAATTGCTTCCAGCGAAATTATACCTATTTCTAAATTGAAACAATCATGAATACAGCAGAAAATATCGTAAACAAACTTTTTTTATTTGATTTTTACTAGTTTGGTTAACGATGTTCGTACTAAAAGCTTTATACAGGATTACTTGCAACTCTCTCACATAAATCATAAAGTAATACATAAAATATAGGTACATGGTAGATAGGTTATGAGGATTTGCGAAAACGGCTATACACATACACCATGTTTGTCTTCAAAACAGTGGGCCATTCCCGATACCACGATTCCTTCGAATATAAAAAGTAAGTCGATAGCTTACCAACGAAATTTATACTTTTGGATATTCGAAATATGTTCACCTAGCCAACTTCGTTTGACCTACCACCCTTGTTCCAAAATGATGAACATCGGGCGATAGAAGAGATGTTCGACCACGTATGAAGTATCATATAACGTTGGTTGACTGAATACAGAGTATATCGTATAAATTCAGCCCACGGGTGAATATAACCGTGGTAGTCTTTGGGTTGTTTTCACATAATAGAGTCATTTTCTTTTGTTTTTGTTACGGTGCTCGCGTCGCGTTATAGGTACGCCGACAATGAAAACAAAAGATCCGTGTCTTATTTCGGGGTTTTTACTTTCGCATTTTGATAGTATATTTTATGATATTATGTGGTGTGTTTTGTGAATGTTAACGAAATATATTTTTAAGGTAAGCGATAAATGTTTTCTTTAGGGTTCTATTCATTGGTGTAAAAATCTGAGTAAAAAATACGTACGACAGTAAAGTTTTTGTACGATATTGAACGTAAACAACAGTTAGAGGACTTTTGTTACCATTGTACTGTACTAAAGTTGGGCGTATCATCTTCAAGGTCATTAATATATGACTTTCCCTAATCCTTCTAACTCCTATTACATCTCTTAGGCCTCGTTAGCGAACGACGAAGAGCCACGCTTCGGCATGCACGGGCCGGCTCGACCGGAGTGATACCAAGGCCTCACAGAAAAACAGTGTGAAATAGCGTCTGCGCTGTGTTTCACCGAGTGAGTGAGGATACCGGAGGCCCATAATCCAACCCTTCCCCTCATCCCCCTCCCCATACCCCAAGGCCAGCAATGCACTTGTGATGCGACGGTAATCGCTTACCATCAGGCGAGACGTCTGCTTAATGCCCCATTCCATAAAAAAAAAGATCAACGCACAGCCCAAATCACTGAGCCTAGAATCCTGAAATTTTGCACGCAGGTTCTTTATATAACGTAAGTGAGCACTGAGAAAGGAATTTCGGAAATACCACCCCTGAGGTGGTAAAATAGGGAATGAAAATTTGTATGACACTTTCTATTCCTTTGATGGATTTGCTTAAGAGTCCCCAACCCGCACTTGGCCAGCGTGGGGGTGTATGGCCTTAACCCTCTCCTGAGAGGAGACCCGAGCCCAGCAGTGGGACATTATGGGTTGTTGATTGATTGATTGCTTAAAAGTTTATAAGAGCTGTGATTGGAAAACATTGTAATATCTAATTCTACGTGAGCGAAGCCGCGGGCAAAAGCTAGTATTAATTAATAAAGATATTAACAACAATATCTATATTGTTATATACAAGCTGGTTAACTGAGTATTTGCGTGTAGAGTAAGTTGATGAAGACAAGTCTGGAAGGAAAGGAAATAGTCGTGATAGGTCTTTGTACATAACTTCAAGTTGAACAAAGTTTCTTCAATTTGAGGTGGTAGAACTAACCTGATCATAGACTCTTACGTCATAACTACATAAAAATATATCTACGATAATAAAACTACAAATAAACGAATAACTTCACAATGTAATTATTATTATTATTAAATTTAGAACCGTTGAATTGTATTATATATTTTACAACAAATTTTACAAACCATTACGTTTTTGAAAAAAAAAGTTTAAATATTTTTATTTCCTTACATATTTGTTGTTAATACAGAAATCTTGTTTTTATGGAATAGGGGCCAACTGAACAGACGCCTGATGGTAAGCTATTAACATTGCCCGCAACATAAAAGGCGTCACAAGTGCGTTGCCGGCCTTTGACATACATTAAAAAGAAAATATTTTCTGTAAAATTTTAATTTTTTAAATAGAAAATCGCTTATTCTAAACTTATTCACTTTTCCTTCTATCTGTACATTGGAAATGGATGTTCGTGTACTGCTAACAGCATTCCAATGAGTCCGGCAAGTGAAATGGTCGCGACTGTAGCCACCACTGGAGGCGACTGGAATTTAGTTCCATTCAGTTACCGTTTCCTCTCTAGCCTTTGCCAGCTGTTTAATATGACCATGAATTCGTAAATAAACCTACAGGAAACTTTAAGGATAAAAGTAAATCTTTTATTATGATCTATAATTTTTTTAAAATTTTGTGCTTGTAATCAACATCTTTCTGTCTGTTACAAGTTCGCGTTAGACTAAAGTAAGTGCTACCTAAATAATTAACGTAGTTTTAAATCGACAATTAATAACTAAAAAACTGTAGTAAACACTCCCACATTTCACCGGTTAAATTACTTTGAAAAATAATATTATTCATGGGCTTAGCTAGGGTGGTTTTTGGCGGTAACCCGGTCTCCATTTTTTACACTTCTCATTTATTTTCATAATAATATTTCAGTTAAAGGGATATGTCATCTGGCTACGGCCGTGATTAGAGTAATGCAGATGTAAGTTATGTTTCCTAGACGTGGTGTATCTTTTTAACTACTTAATGTCATCATCACACAAAGACTAGAAACATAACAATGTAAAATCAATACATAGCAAAAACTATGTAATTTCTAATCACAAATTTCTGCAAATTGCATACTTATCTAGATAATTTCGAAGATCATCGAAGTTACAAAGAGCTGATCACTGAAAATATCGTGACATCTTTGTCTTACGTTCGCAGTTTACTTTTAATTCTGAGACTTGTCCTACTATTTCCATGAACGCTGGTGCCACTGGCTATCGGAAACTTGCTAAAATACAGCGTAACTTGTTACCGGTCGGTTTCGGTACAAATTCGCAATATTGCACGTTCTGCATGCTATGCTTTTACAAATTTTCAATAACCCACCACCACTGTAATTGTTCATGGTCCTTTATTACGTATTAACGGCAGAGTGCATAAAGTGAATACTAGAATTATTTTCGGTAACCTACATAAATAGTTTTTTAAGGAAATTGGAGATCGGCTTCTACTGAAAACTACAGTCTCGTTGAAGCAAGATCAAATGTGGGATAAGAAAATATGATTAATTACGCACACATAATCTGACTAGGCAGTGTGTGTAAGTGTGTGTGCATGTGTGTGTGTGTGTGTGTGTGTGTGTGTGTGTGTGTGTGTGTACGTGTGTATGTAGGTGTGTGTGTGTGTGTACGTGTGTATGCATGTGTGTGTGCGTGCGAACGTACGTGCGCGTCAGCGAGTGTGTTTGTGTGTGTGTGTGTGTGTGTGTGCGTGAGTGTCTGTCTCTCTCTTTGTGTGTGTGTGTGTGTGAGAGAGAGTGTCTGTCTCTCTATGTGTGTGTGTGTGTGTGTGAGTGTGAGTGTCTGTCTCTGTGTGTGTGTGGGTTTCGTCTTATTAGACAAATGAAAGATATTCTGCCGTTCCCTAAAAGGTGTTATCTTGCAGGAGAGCATTTAACGCCTTTTTGCAATTATGATATGATAAATTGTTAATGAATGAGTACTATGCCAGTATGGGTGGATACAGTTAACTACTTTTCAAAGAACAAATGTACGTTTTTATACTTTAGTATGCGGTAAGCAGATATAATTAGGTCGAAACAAAAACTCGTTTTCAGCGTTTAGACCAAAATAGCAACCAGCATGAATGAGAACCTAGAACTAGCCGCACGGCCGCACAGAAAACTGGTGATAACAGCACTTGCGCTGTAGTGAGTGAAGATACCGGAGGCTCATAACGCGGTATTACCCGCGCTTTTTGTAGCTTCTGAATTCTGAATATTGTAATTGAAAGCTCCTTCCAAATCGGTCCAACTGTTCTAGAGACCGGAACAAACAGACAGACAGACAAAAAATATAAAACTGTTTTTTATGTGACTGTATATACCTACTTTCATATGCATTTATGACGATACTAATTTGAAATTAGAAGCAGACACTTCAATCTTATTTATTTGTAGTGCAGTATAAAGTGTAAGTGCAATAAACTGACAAGGGTATAAACAACATAACATTTAAATAAAACAACTTTGCAAGTATAGCCTATTTGAAAACACAATGAAATATAAATACCTATAAGTAAACACGGTCTAAGTGACCCTCATCACCGCTATCTGACTACGTCCAGGGTGACGCGGATCCCCACAAACGTTGAAGTTATCTACAAACCTTTTTCAATGTTACGTAATCTGGGTACAATGTATATGTATGTAAAAAGCCATTATGTTATAACCGTAATACTAAGAGCGTTGCTTTTCTTTTTCACTTGAATAAAATCTCGTTTAGCGATAACATCATTTTTATACAGTGCTGAAATAAACATATATTTGTTTTTGTTTTTCTTTTTTCAACTATTACAAAACATTAGGTACTATATATTCGTTTATCTTTTATAAAGTACCTGGATGACCGAGTTTCTCGAGATTCAGACTACATGGGTTCTCAGTAGGTGCCTTTTCAAATTTAGTGACATTTTTTTGTTGTGTAAATGGCAACTCTAAAATTTTGTGGTTAGCAAGTAAATAATTATTCCGATTTCTAAAAATAGACTGCTTACTAGACAACTCGTTTTAATTATGAAAACTTATTACAAAAATTTGGAATGTTATGCTGAGACCATTTTACAAACTTCGAAAAATTTTCAGTTCAGTGCACCTATTTTTCTGTGGGGCTTGTGAAATTTCGGGTTTATGCAAATCAAACAGAAACCATTCCTGAGCCCAAATCTATGATCTAATTCGTCAGTGGTGATATACACCCACATTCAGAAAAAGTCATGAAAAATTTCATGGAAACAGCAACGGCCCCTCATCAGAGGCGAGGCCTATTTGAAGAATATTTTATTCCATACTTAATCGGAACAAGTCTTTATAATCCAATAAAAAATCGGTACGCCCTCAAAAGCGTGTTTTTTAATATTAAAGTGAAAATGTGCACGCTTACTGGGACCTCTATATATTGTTCGTTTAAAAGTATTTAGATCTAGGTAAGTTTAAGAAATGTCTATTAAAAATTCTTGAAATTAGTCCCTATTATCTACTTAGTTTGTTAACGCTAGTGGATATCTACAAAAAAGCCTCTCATTTCAAGAGTTTGCCAAGCTGATAATTTGGCTGAAAGACGAAACTGACTGGGAAAAGATATGCACTCACCCGAAGAAGTTGTTACAACCATCGGAGATCGCACAATGGGACGGGAGACTTCTATGAGCGCTGGCTTGTTAGTAACTTGTTCGTTGGACCGCTACCATTTTTTTCATGACTAGATACTTTTTAAATACGCTTATTTATTTTCGCGTACACTGTAACTTGCAATCTTGTGGTTGTGGTTTTGAGCCTTACCAAGCGTTCTACAGATGTAACGACAAACAAAATTCCTTTTTTTAAACGGTTATCTGGTAATGTCCAGGCTTGTGTTTGTAGGCTTTCAAAAACAAAATATGATATATATATTTGTATAAAGCGAATAGATAAAACTAAATACAATAGTTCAACCACAGTCAATATTCATCCAAAACAGTATAAAAAGCTCACAAATATAAGTAAACAAGCAGTACATTAGTAGTATCAACCGTTCATTAAAGGTTATTATAACAAATAATATTTCTTACCTATGCACCAAAAACGCTGCACGCGCTCACGCAAAAAATGCAACAAAAAATAACAAAAAAAGGGTGTTGGGTGGACCCCTGTCCCACCTCGCCGCCCACTAACCCCCCTCTCATATCTCTGCACTCGCCAATGTTAATCTGTGTGTTTATCAAACGTAATTTGTCCGAATGTATCACAAACCAAATTGTGTTCTATTCCTTAACAACACAGTTCAATTTGATTTACAGATGGTCGTGGATTTGTTTGTAAAGATCTTTTCCAAAACAGTAGACAGCTAGGGGAGTGAGGTCTACCCACCTAAAAACGTGGAAACACTGATGAATGTCCCCCATTAGATGTTATTTATTTAGAATGTGGTCGAGAAAGGGACTCAGCCGTTTAAGTTTACCTAAAGTTTACTTAGGACCGAGTGTATTGGGTTAAACTGAAGACGTTTTCAGTACTTGAGATAAATTACCCACAGTTATAGGGGTCCAGTTTTTCGGCATTCGACTTATGATAGTATTTTATCATGACGATGTGGGAATGACTGGTAGGTAGGTGTCGAGTTGTTTGTTTGGGGTGAAAACCTTTGACTGTAATTTATTTACCTCCATTACATGTACTGTTTACAGCCGGGGTATTGTAGACCGGTGCTGCGTTGCAAGGGTTGCTAACACATCGTGTGTAATTAACTAGACAGGTATTAAAGACGCTACTTACACATTTTTAAGAAACAAAAACCCAGCTATCTCAGTTAGAGTTTGGTTGAAACTGGGAAAGACATTAATCTTAGCGACTGTCTATGACTTAATCTACTATCGTTTGTCGTTTCATTTTCACCCTTTTTTAAAGAAACCTTTTACAGAGAATGTTAGTTGCTTATTTTTAGATATAGAGCACGGTAATAAATAAAAATTTGTTGGGCACATTTCCTATAATTTTATAATAATAATAAATAATAAATATTTCGGAAATCTAACACACATACGCCATCTAGTCCCAAGGTAAGCAGAGCTTGTGTCATGGGTACTATACAACTGATATAACTACACATATACTTTTTTTTGTACATACATATTACACATAGAAAACACCTGAACTCTGAAAAAAATATATGCAGATCATACAAACTCTGGTCCGACCCGGGCATCGAACCCGAGACCTCAAGCACTGCAGTCGCATACTTTACAACTACGCCGCCGAGGCAGTTAAATGACAATTATTATAACGAAATTTATTTTTTGAACAATGAGCAAAATACTTAGATCAAAGGTGTGACCTATGTTAAATTTTCTTTTATGTTCATAGGGAATTATCTATCCACAAATAAATCTGTCTGAGTTTTTATTTAAGTTGGATAAAACCAGTTTCCTAGGACACAATTTAATTGAGTTGTCCATCTATGAAGTGATTCTAACTGCTAAGTTAGAGTCTAGAACTTTAAAAAGAATATTTTTTGAAAAGTATTATTATATATTCTGTGTCTACCAGAAAATATCAAAAGTTTCCTTAACTATTATTTGAAATTTGAAATCAGTTAGTTAAGTCTTCAAAATCCAGAGACACGCCAAATTCGTGTAATTAAGAAAACAAATAGTAGGGGCGTTTAAGACAAGTGGCACGTAGCGATCTGTCTGTGTGTCAATAGGTGACTAATGGTGGTGGACTGATGCTGTCCATCTTTAAATTGTATTTATACTTTGTAAGATTTTCTTTTCCTTTTATCTTTTTCCAATAATCAATTCGTTATGATGGCTGAAGGAGAGTGTTTTGAGTTCGAACCCCATATCGGAATTCTCGTCGGAATCTTCGTGTTTTTTGTCTCTAATTAATTGTATGTTTGTAAAGTACCCCGCGCCACAAGAATATTCTTAGTGTGCGAGTCATCTTAGAATAAAAAAAGTGGGCAATTCAAATTAAAATCAAAATCATTCAAATCGTTGAAAAGGATGTTGTGAGACTATCATAAAATAAGTATATGAATAGATTAAAAAAAAAACGTATTATGTGTCCTGAAACAAATTTTGGTAATATTGTTAAAATATTTGCAGAATACGAAGCTTACCGTAATCCGATTCTAATATTTTTGATATAAAATATAACTGAAGAAAATGTACACCTATATGTAATATGTTGATATTATGTCGTACTCGTGTCTAATGTATACTATTTTTAATACGTCTACCTATCAACTCGCATTATAGACGACTGAACAGAGACGGTCAGCAAGAAAATTTTTAGAACATATTTCATTTTATGTATATGCTTTGCTTTGTTTTTCTCAAAAGGAATTAGCAACAAATTTCACTTAAATAAGATGAATATAGTATGAGTTTAATGGTACTTTTATAAATATACCTACCTATAGTAATACGCTGCCTATAGTAAGCTAACTATAGTAATATGTGCTGCAACTTGTTAACAGGGAATCCACACTATCATGTCTTACAACTTCAGCAACTCCGTCCCAAAAATAATATTAATCTGATACTAGGAGTAATCACATTCAGTAAGTACTCACAAACAAATTAACACTTTAAATTCGAAAATAAATAACACTTTTGTAAGCTCATGATCACAGTAAACACGCTTAAGTGCATTCTAGTGATAAAATATTACTCAACAAACAGTATGGAATATCGAAGACTCACATGATAGACTCACACGAACAAAATTGTATGATGTAGGTAGAAATATGCAACCGTTACCAGGGCCAGACTTAGATTCTATCCAAAACAAACTGTTTAAGTTTTTTTGATTTTGTTTGGCAGTTTGTTAAACACTTGTGTCCCTTCAAATATTATGTTTTTTTTACCGTAATGTGTGCGCGATTTTACTAGGTAAATATTATAAGCATTACCTAAGGGTTGTAAGCCTTCTTCCGCATTTGTCTTAAATTCGAGATGTCTTTGAAATTTTTATCTTTAATATTTCTAATTAGGATACATGTATTTATAGTAGTAAAGTCTTTTTTAGGTTCATTAATTTGGTAACCAAGTAAATTTGGTTAAGTAATTTTTAATTCTTGAAACTCAAGGTAATGTTCAGCCACGGACCAGAGTTTGGCAGTATTCTATAGAAGGGAATCACATTTGAAATCTCAGCAAACTTGTGGGTTTTACAACTAAAAAGTCGAACAAACCCATCCTAACATGTCAATGTTGACTACCAAGGATATCTAACAACTTTGTCGTAATAATTATAAATCGTATGGGTGTCTAAATCTTTTGTGTATAAGTTTTCAAGGAAAGTATTTAAAAACATTTCACCGACTGTAGGATTGTTTAAAAATACATAAACTGACTCCCGTGTACGTAATAGATATAAAGCCTCTGGTCATGTAAACTTGTCCAATACAATTATTAAAAAGAAATTAAAATTGTATTTTTCTTGCCGAAGGAGACAAGCTATGACAAAACTGTATTTACAGCTCACGTTGTTACTGAGGGGAACGAGAAATAAAAATATAAAATTGAAACTTTTGAATACTAAAACTTTACCTTCTCTACTGTTTCATTTATTTTTATTACAATACGTTTACTGTTGTTCAAATCATAATCATAGTTATTCATTGCTGTATAAATAGTTTTTTTTGTCGATTCTCTGTTTAAACCAAAGAAACTAAATAAATCAGTAATATAGTAAGTTTGATTAATATCATTCATCCATTAAAATATTTTTTATTCGTTAACAGTACTTTAATTTTACGCTTTTTTTTTTGCTGTCGGTACTGAACTTGCCGTCCCCGCAAATGTTGTGGTGAATTTCATATTTTTGTAAGTATCTACTTCGTATGTTTATTCTCCATGTGTTTCGGTTCTCATGGAATTTTCTTGATTTTTTATACGCATTATATACGATGGTTGAAGAGCTCTCCTCTCGCAGAATATTATATTATACCACTTTGAGCTGAGTCATTTAGTTTTTTTTGCCAAGTTGCTTGTTGTATATTTAGTTTTGATTTTTTTATAAATGTCTAGAACTTGTCTCGGGTAAATCGTGTTCTATAAAACGCAAAGACAGTAAATTTATTCTTTTAGTAAAAGCCTATGTTAAGTGATTTATCAACTCACTTAAATTTGGTAATATATTTAATTATGTTTAAAAAAATATTCAAAAAACGGTACAAGGGTAGAGATTACATCTCATGGAACTTTTACTTTTAAAATGTCATTATATTTGCACTGATGTCTTCCATATTACCGAGTATTTAGACCAAAAATATCACAGCCCAGCGAATACTAGAAAGACTGACAGATAGCGTAGTGTTGTTCTCATAAATCACTGCATTTAGATCATAGCAGAGGTCTTAGTAGTATATGATACATACAGTTCATAGTCATTGTGAATGCCCTCGAACCATTTCGAATATTGTTTTCATTGCCCGATTACTTATTTGAAAAATGACCTCTAAAGTCCACAAGTCCCCTGGATTTAGTTATCCCGAATGTCATTTCACCCCTTCTTAAACAAAACCTGGCTCTGAAGCGAACGGATTGCCGCGTACATTGTCTAAACAATTCTAAGTGATCAAACTATTTCTTAAAAAGATAGAAGCGTTGAGAACCTTTTCTAAATTTTCGACCTTCTGTGCAAAGTATTTGAAATGAGATTTGTTTGCCAATAGCAAATTTTTGCTTTTAAAATTTCATATTACTGAAAACGAAAAGTTTTAAAAGAGCTCGAAACGGCTAATCCAATTAGAACTTTATGTTGAATAGTCGACGATTTAGAATTGTTTGTGTATACAAACTTTAAAACGTCCGATGAAGCAGTTTTTTTGCAAGAACCAACAAGCTCTAAACGGCAGCAATTTGCCAAATAATTTTGAAACTTCTATACTGCGTGAAACGGTTAAAATTCCAGCTCAGTAATTTGAGAATTTACACATTTGCTTAGAGGAACCTTACCAGTTGTCGGTCCATAACAAAACACATAAATTAAGTGCTCAATAATAAATGGAAATGTCCCTTGCAGAGGACAGGGCATTAGGGCGGGATTATGAGGAATGTGGCCCTCGGAACTCCTGTTTCTGGACTACCAAAGGCGCTTAGTTGCTATACAAATGAAGTTTTTAATGATCACTTACTTATTTTATTATTCAGAGTAATGCAAAAATGGATGCAAGTATATTGCATATTTTTGATGATAAAAGAAATAAAGAGTTAGATGCAGGCAATTCTAAACTTCATGAAGTACAAAGTTTTTATGTCCCTAACAAATAAATCATTGGATATTTAAGTTTATCCATTACACTAACAATATGAATCTCCCAATATCTGTTCCATCCCATTAATTTCAGAGCTCTCTATTGTGTTATCATAAAAAAACAGGTCCTTAACACGCGTCCAGAATAGCTTCACAAAACATTTATTTAGGGAGACAAATCTGTCAAAAGTTAGCCCCTTGTGGCCAGTAAGTGGTCAAATATACGGCCCGTGTCAAAACTTTTGTGGGATGAATACCTGTATCGAAATGACAAAAGGTGTGTTTATCTGACACTTTAGAACATCCGAGGTCCACGATCGTTTATATGCTATAAGTGTACCGTTAGCTTAGTAGCGCGTGGCTAGGGGGCCTCTCTCGTCACCGGACCGGTCAGCACGTGACTAGGGTGGCAAACCGGTCGGCCATTGGTCATTTAGGGCGGCAGCGGGGTTACAACACGTCCGTCCGTTATTGGTGGATCAGTATGCCAGGTGCGAATTTGCAAAAAAATCGATTGTGAAATTCAAACTTGAATTTTAACGACTGTGTTTGTGATTTAAATAATTATAAAAGTAATTTAATTTATTAGGTTGTGTGTTAACTATTTAAGTCTATGTAGGTATAGCTTAGCTAATTAGAAGTACGATCGATGCAGGGTTACTTTTAATAGAAAAATACAAAACTCTTTATCACTCAAGAACTTTCCAGAATAAAAAGTCTTCGCCCATACATTCCACAAAAAAGTTGCCTTTTATGCTATAAGTTGAAAAAAGCAATTTATTTATACTTACATGAAAAAGAAACAAATTTTCACATTACACTGTATATTCACTTGTGACGTAATTGCCAGGGACGGATGCAAGCGGGCGTGCGTTCAAAAATCTGTTTGAAATTTAATATGAAGCAAATTGTAGTGAGATAAGTATCAGATGTAGCATAATATGTCATGCGTGCATACACTAGACCGGTATGCGAGATATATACTGATTTATAATGTAGTAATACACGGTAGGAGTACCATCTCTGCGTTTTTATACAAATCAGTTTTTAATGTAACATGTATCAATAATATTTAAACACATCTAGTATTTGAACACAACTGTGCCTGCCAGTAATTGGCAGAGTTATGTATCTTTTTATTCATATTCATTGTTGAGAATTTTGCACCAATGCTCATTTTCAGCTAATATTTCGTTTGATTTATATAAAAATGATTTATGGAGCGTTTTCTTCAACACAAGTTTTTAGTTTCATTTTCCTGACACATAATTATTTAAGTTTTGGTTTCACTTTCATTATTATTTAGTTCCAGTTTCTTAAAATAAATACACTGAACGTTAGTTATCAAATAAATAGCTAATGACGTTTTTTAAATTGTTTCTTAGAACTCAAATATTCACCTTAAACTAAGTAGGGATTAAGATTATAGGTAACATACTAGATATAGTAAAGAAGTTGAAAAAAAACATACCTGATAACAAAAACCATTACCATAGTCGTCAGTCAACGCGTATGGATATTACAACACTTCGATACACCACCTCATTCAGTCTGCTCACTAAATTACAATTTGAACGGTCGTTTTGGGAACAAAAAACATTTATATCAATGGCGGGCCGGTTCTAAATTTTACTAGTCATTGACAGGCCGTAAGAGGCGGGGCTAGGCCCCAGGAGGCTCGTTCAGCTATAGATGTGGAGTAAGTAGATAAGAATACTGGAGATGCCCGAAGACTCGGTGTCGCGGTTCTGAAATGCTTAGAGCTGATAATTTACCTCGGTTAAAGTAGATTGTTTTCATTTTTGCTTTCATTTTTGTGAGAATAGTGCTATATTAGTTACTTTCATTAGATCATATTATTGCTCCTGAAATATAATAAAAATAAAAAGCATTACAAGCTATTTAATTATGCTACCATTCTTAGGTATCAAACTTCATCATTCCAGCCGAAAGACGGCCACTGCTGGACATAGGCCTCCTCTAAGGCGTCCCATAATAAGCGGCCCTGTACTAACTGCATCCAGCGGCTTATTGCAACCATCACTTAGTCCTCGGACCACCTTGAAGGAGGCCTACCCACGCTCTGTTTACCAGTACGTGGTCGTCACTCCAGCCCTCTTTGGCAAGAGAGAGAGTTCATTAAACTTATTTTGTATACGACAGTAATTAAATGGAGATGCTTCTTGGGTCTAATGAGACTTGCAACATCACAATTAGCTATTTTGTGCTATACTAATCACATCCTGAGCACCATTCGCAAATAATTATAAAAGTACTATTAAACGTCGTCTCCTAATACAAGAACTATAAAACAATAAAGACACTAGTAGCTTGCTTTAATATCAGTCCAATGCCAGCAAGATATTGAACTAGATGAGCTCTATATCCTTCTTCGAAGGGTCAAAGGTAAAGTTTTCGGCCGGCGGCCACAGGGGACTGCTCGGAGTTCGAACCCTGGATAAAACTCCGCGTAATTTTCACATACTACCCCCGCATTTGTCAGTTGGGTTCTATCGAACAATATGTTTATTTAGAGAAAATGTCTCATTAAAGTAATGGGCTCCGTATCTTGTTTATTGCGTCGATATCTTGTTTAGAGGGTGTTGAATGATGTTTAGACTTCTGTTTATATATCCACATACATTGCATATGTTGCACAGATATTTAAAGAAGGTAAAGTCGTAGTGAACTGAACTGAACGACTTTCGTAATGAAATCTTGTAATTTGAATAAGTTCAAATTTTAATAAGTCCAGTTCCATTTTAATTAAACAAGCAACAAAATAAGTAAAGAAGTAATTTTATTTATAAAAATATAGCTTTCGAGAAACTCACTCACTCAACTCATTGAATCTCGTCTTTTTAAAACTTGTACAGCAATGACTATAGGTATCAAATATAAAGTATGTTATTTCGAAAGGCAGACGTGTTAAAGCTATCACTACTACGTATACTAGGTTGTAACCCCCGCCGCAAATAGAGGGGAGTTATATGTTTGACGTCGACTTCTGTCTGTCTTTGTGTGTGGGTCTGTTAGTTGCTCTTAAACAGATGAACTGTTTTCGATCTGGTTCTTTTCAATTGAAAGCTAGTTTCCTTGCAAGTCCTTAGCTATGTTTGGTTAATATTGGTCCAGCAATGTAAGAATATCAGCTCTTCTCCAAAATGACCTAGGGCATTTTCGCCATATGATTACCCGATTAAGTGCTGGTGTAGGGGGTTTCTTATTTTTTTTTAGTTTACCTTGTAAGAATAGACTAAACTAGAAGAGGAAACTTATCTGAGTAATTAACTAGAAACATCCAATAATAATTAATGAACTTCTATTAAAGATTGGTGCTGTTATTTTTGCAATGCATTTCGAAGTCAAGAAAATTATTCATTTAATCTATACACCACTTTGTTTAGTACAAGCCTAACCTAAGTTATTTAATCATTATGCATTGATTATACAGTGATCAAGATGATGAAATGCAAATTGATAGTAAAACAAAACTTGTAGTTTCAGCTTTTATATTGGAAGTCATTGTAGCAACCGTAATGTGTTTATATCCGTACTTATAAAATATCATGAAGATTTTTTTTTATTTATTTTTTTATGTTTATACTGCCAAAATGACTCTGCCCTGCCTGATGGAAAGCATGAGCAGAATCCAAGAGTGGTGGTCACCATCCTCAATGCAAAAAAGAACAATGCAGCATAGTGACCCACACTATGGCGGCCTGGGGGGAAAGGGGATGGTGAGGGGGATAGGGGGCGTTGGATTGGGGTATGGGCCTGCGGTATCCTCACTCACTCGATGAAACACAGCGTAAGCGCTGTTTCACACCGGTTTTCTGTGAGGCCGTGGTATCACTCCGGTCGAGCCGGCCCATTCATGCCGAAGCGTGGCTCTCCCACGGTAGAGTCAAGTCAAGATACGTCAATATTTGCTATGAGAGATATCTTAATAATTTTAGTATGATTAGATTCGAATTTTTTAAATATAGCGATCTAATCAAGCTTACATTACGAATAAATTAAAAAATACAAATGAAAATAATAACTCGACGCGTTTTAACGTCCCAATGAGTCTTGATTTACAACTAATATGGACGATGGACGCAAAGAATCGAAAACAAATATGTATGTGTATACTTTTTTGTCTTGTGTGTTTTTCCCTGTTTGGTTACGTGTGTAACAAATAGGATTAACATTCACCGGTTGAATTATTTTCAACCTTAAACTATTGGTAGGTAAAACTATACAAATGTCAAGCTTTAAACCAACGATACGTGGGTAAAGTCAAGACGCACGTTCAAATATTTACATTGACTTAGGTTAACCCTTGCGCGGCGAGCTCCGTCCATCAGGCCTGGGCCTCGCGGGACCGGCCAGGTAACCGCCACAGGAGTACGAAGATTAGAGAGTTACTTTGTACATGTTTCAGAGAAATAGGACGTTTTAAATGTAATTTTAGTTTACGTAGGTTTATTTGGGAAATAGGTTTTATTTAACATGTATGACTTTACTTTCAGATCGGGCAAACAAAATGATGGAGGCTCAGCTAGAAGAAAAAACATTATTGGCTGAAGAAAAAAGGTAGAGGGTCATATTTTAATAATATAAGTTTCGCCTCCATTTACGAAGGGCACTTATCGTTGTGGACTATACAGGCTCAGTAACAATTAGCCTTTCAATCTGAGAACTAAGCCTTTGTATACTGAAATTAAAATTAACTAACCCATATGTTAGCCTATTAAGATACATATGTAACTAAAAACAAAGATATGAGTAGGTTATGCTGTGTAGACACAAATTAAAATTATTATAGAGTGTGTAAGCCTAATCCTACAAAATGACTTCCTTATCTATGCTTTTAAGGTCTGTACGCAGTCCGTTCCGGGGGTCATCCAAGGAACCCGCAATAAAATATGCGCGGCAGGACGGCAGGTAAAAATGTTGTTTTTAGGGTTCTTCTCAATAATGTATCCTTTAGGAAATGTTAAGTGCTCCTTGCCTTTACCTATGTATGTTTATAGGCGACCCGAACACCTCTTTTATAAGTAATGTGCGTCTTTATTGTATATAAAAGTTGTAAGTGCGCTTTAATTTCTGTTTGGAGAAAACGTTAGGCTGAATATAATATTTTTGATGTTTTCATAGTAATGAAAATGAATACTTCCAATTGTTAGAACTTACAAGTAACGAGAATAACAAGGTGATTTTAAGGCCAGGCCTCTATCAGGGTCATAAGAGTTATATATCCCGTATGTATCTACTTATAACCAACTATAGACACTGATGATTGGACAATATAATATGGTTTGGAAATATTACAAACTAGTTTTTTTTTTATTTTCATGCATAGATTATTTTCATGACCTATGTACGAAAATAGGAAAATATAGGTAGTTTTCATGTTTATACATAGAAGATACTTTAAGCAAGCATGCAATAAGTATTAAAAAATAAAACTAATGAACTATTTTTACACACTGCATTTTTACTAGCTTTTATCAATTTTCCGAATCTTATATCAATTTATTTTAGTAACTAATTATATCACAGTACGCACTGAGCTTAATGCCACAATTTAGTGGCTGTAAAGTAAAATATGGAGAAAAACAAAACCGAATACTTTAAAAAATTGTCGGGCGTAGCCTAGGAAATTATTGGTTTTCTTTAACACTAAAAGCTTAAAACAAAAGCAACAGATTAAACCAGCCTAAATAAAATTTATGTAAAAACAGTAAACACTAAATCGTGCAGAAAATAAGAGCACACAAATAAACTGGCCCAAAAATACATGTACCGTTCAGCGTAACTCAGTGAACTATCGGTTAACATTCACTATCAATAAAGTACGAGCCGATGGGCAAAGGGCGTCGGTGATCGATGGAACTTCTAATTTATACCCAAAGCCCTAAGGCCGTATCGATTACACCCGCTAACTTTGCCGGGCTTGATGTACCGAGGTGCGGTGCTTTTTGCAAATTTCGCCCGTTGTCTCTTGAGGGTTAAATTCTCTTTACTTGATAGTTCTATAATTAAATTTAAAGATACGTGGGAAAGATTAGGTAAGTATTTTTTATTGAAGAATTTTAGTGAATCTTAATAGAGAACAATAACAATGTCTTTACTGATTTAGATCGTAGAATATATTATGTACAATGTTCTAATGTTGTTAAGTTAATAACTAAAAATTAGTAAATCTTACAATCAGTACAGCTAAGAGTGCACGCAACGTCAAGAAAAGTCTTTCAAATTTAACATATATTAATTACAATTATTATCTACAGTATTCCTATACTAATATAACCTTCAAGAAAGAGTGTACTTTCATCTCAGATTCCATCAACGACCATTCGACTTTTGAGTTGCAAGTGTGCTTTGCGGTTTCACTTTAGCAGACCGACAAATCATTTACCACCAATGGCAAAAGAAAAAGTGTATATTTACTTTAGATTTTATCTAAATCATATACATACCACCATTTATCTACATTCACAAACATGTTTGTATTTGGTTGAACTCCTTCCATTATTGGTACTTATTCTATTTCTATTTGAACATGTTTTTCCATTAGGTATAATAAATAATAGGAACATCTGACCCAACTCCATTTAGGTTCAAACTACGCGCAGCATGTACTATGAAAGCTTGATTGAATGATTGAGTACTTGTATATATTTTTATATATACTATCCATACAAAACACTTAAACCTCGAAACAAATATTTCTATATCATACTAAAATTTCGTCTGATCCGGGTATCGACCTCAGCACAGCAGTCATATACACTACCACTGCACCATCGAGACAGTTAACTTGATTCTTTAGGAAGGAATTAGGCATTAACATTGAATGTATGATGGTTTTATGTTTTTTTTCTTAGTATAAAGCTACTATAATACATTCACACTTTTTTACTTGTCTATTTCATATTGTTATGTTAAATAAAATATTTTATCTAGTAAGCAATATAGACCTCAGTTTAAATAAAAAAAAAATGGTCAAAACTGAGCGAAATGTTACAGTTTATAAGGAATCGTGTTACAAGTAGTTAATAGTGTATTAGAAAGTGTTCAAATTATAACTTCAGAAACAAAGTATTATTATTAAACATTATTTATACTCTTACAAGCGGGATGTTGACATTATTAGAAGGACCATATTATATTTTGATTCAATTGATCGCTAGGTGATAAAGGTTTCAAGTTAGATGTCTTCGTTCTAATAGCTTACTCTGGATGTTTTATTACTAACCTGACTATGTAGATAAACATAGGAAGCTATATATTGTCAGAACTCTCATATTACGATCCTTGAAACCGTTCAAATGTGAATAATGTAGCCCTGCCTATATACTAAAATACCCAAGATCGATTGCTTGTCTTCATGTAGGTATGGCTCTATATATATTGCAACAGCTTTTTGAATAAGCGAGTAAGTTAAAAGGTATATTTTAGGCAAATGCATTGTACCTTTTTTCCACCATATAATTGACTCAAATATAAGTTGACCGGTTTCTTTCTATCAAAGTTTATTCCCACCCAAAACCTACCAACTGCTTGTACATGAGAATAAGTGTGTTGTTAGTGCAAGAATATTTTCCCGAAAAAAGAGATATTAGTTTCAAAATTCAAATGCTGACAATCAAGAGTATAAATTATATTTTAAACAAATTTCCTTTTATTCAGTGACTAGGTGAAATTAGAGTTTGTAGTTATAAAGAACAGATGAACAAACCGGCTATATTGTTGTTGTTATGTTAATTTGCCTCTTTAGCGATATGCAACAGAAGTTAATAGATTATAGTTTAAAACTAACTTAACTTTAATCATTTGAATATTCATTTAGAATTTATGCAAAAGCAAAGCTAGTCTAAAATAGTAAAAAATCTTGCTTGCAATTATACATCAAGCGTAGGAACCTTAAAAGTTAAAATCCGGTATAACATTACAAGTAATACATCAATTTATTTACAAAGTACAATCTCTCATCTCAGATTTCGTGGGAACCAACCATTATATTATATACCCATACAAATGGTCGTAAACCTAACTAGCCTTATCTAACATGATAAATATTTTACATTTAAATTAATTTCCTCCTCACAAAGTGGTGAAGAACTATAACTCCTCAGGTAGGCAGGTTATCAGCGGATAACTCACAGTTCGTTAAACAAGGGTCATCCCACGGGTGGACCCAGGATTACCCGGCTAAGACTAATTGCTTATGTTTTAAGTACCCCAACGCTATCGGAGAGAGCAGGCACTGAATATTGAATGTTATTACTGATTGAATAATTACTTGATGATCTCAAAAGTTGTTTATCCTTGTAAAGTTTTGAGAGACACTCAAAATGTTTTTTTTTTGTTGATTCGGAGAGGGTTGTACAGATATTTTTAAGGATCAAATATAAATCTGGAGATTAGATACTACATAGACGGTTTGGGTATACTAAGTTTATTTAAGACAATTCGTGAACTTTATCTTCAATAATCCAGTCGATTCAGGGACGATTGATTTTAAATATTAATTTTATTAAAAAATAAATTAAGATTTAACTAAAAATCGCTAGTTCTTGTGTTTTCATTATTTTTTAAAGTGTTATTTTAAAATTTAATGAAACATATTATTACATTAATTCATCACTTTGTTAGCGCTTTGTTTTAATGTGTTAATAATTTTAGATCTAATAATAATATAATACTCTATATATATTATATGATACGCTCAATACCACTCTAGAGACCGGAACTTAAGCTTAACGATTTAATCGTAACGTACATAATGAACAAATGATATTGAGAGTTTTTGTTGTTTTTGAAAGACAAAAGTAAAAGTTACAAAAACTTAGCCCTTACCGTTGAGTTCACTCACTCACCACCCTTGAGTTCACATAGGAATATTTGTCGAAAAGAGCGGCCTGATTTGCCTTTAATTTAATTAAATAAGGAAAACGTTATAATCAACCACATATTATTTTATGTCCTTCTAAATACTACTTCGCGATTTGTAGATAACCTGTAAATAATACTCCAACGTAGTGTAGGACGTCCACAGGCCAGGTGGAGCGATGATTTGCGCAAGACGGCTGGCAGGAGCTGGATGCGAGAAGCCATGGATCGAACTAAGTGGCGTGAAATTGGAGAGGCCTATGTCAAGCAGTGGACTGCGATAGGCTGATGATGATGAAGATGATGATGAATACTCCAAATTTTTTTTTTGTATTTAGTTAAACTACCTTTGTGGCGCCGTGGTAGTGTATGCCACTGCTATGCTTGAGATTCGATTCCCTTGTTGGATAAAAACTTTGTATGATCTGCAAATATTTGTTTCGGATTTTGGGTGTTTCCTTTGTATAATATGCATATATTTACAAAAAATGGTATAAATGTATCAGTTGTCTAGTACCCACAATACAAGCTCTGCTTAGCTTGGGACTAGATGGCGTAGAAGGCGTGTATAAGATGTCCGAAATGTTTATTATTATTATTATTAAACACGCTATTTAAAAAAAATGTAATGTTTATGTCACTAGTAAATATTTTACTTTTAATCTAGTGCTTATAAACTTTTTTACTTTAATCCTACACCTAGACTGTGGCGTAAAGGGTTCGTATATCAGAATTTACTTCAATAATAAATCTTTCTTGAATAATTTTCTTTAGTATACTTAATACTAAGGAAACTAAGCGCAGTAGCTTAACACAATTATAGATAAAGCGAATCGGGGTGGGTCATCCACGGAGTTCGCTCTTGAGACTGCTGCGATACACGATTAATTAAGGAATAGGGGTTACGTGTGGTCGATGTGACGGGTACTGGTAGATACAAAAGTATTGGTAAACAATTGACAATCTAGTATATATAACTCTCATGTTATGTTCTTGCTCACGATGATCTTCAAAAGTATGTATCTAAACGATTTTCACGTTTTAATTATTACAGTCTCTAAACATACAGCAGTTCTTACCGAAAGCCTATATTCATTTAATTCGTACAGTAAATCTTCGATTCTAAATTGATATATAATTTGATGATGAGTAAGATCTCAGATCTCGAGTAATAAAAAACCTGAACTTAATATTTTAAATTATTTTTGTTTTATTACATAAAAAACCCTACATTTAAAAAATCCAAAAAAATGGTATATTTTATTTATATATGAAGATTCTAAAGCCTCATTTCCACGGCGATATCTATCTCCACCGCTGGACAAATAACAGGTTGTTAAGGTATGAAGATTTTGTTAACATCTAACACTTTAGAGATAAGATATCCTCTTAGGACAGAATCACTTTCTGGCTGCTGTAACACAGTTGACATTAGTGTAGCAGTCAACGTCAACCTATAATTCTTTATATTTTTATTATTTTTCTTTTGTGATTAAGAGAAATTGTAGAACTTGAGTGTAAATAAATAAATCATTATTACTTACTCGAATCCTGTACTCCAATTTTGAATCTAATCCTAACACTTTTGTTCACAACACTACAAAGCAGCGTGGTGTTCGTCCAGTAGTAGTATAACTGAATTACCTATCATTTTGATTGAACGTTTGAGAGCCTCAGGAGGTCGTATTAGATCGAATCTCTATTTACTCAACATGTTAGAACGAGACACTTTTACGTAGTTAGGGTTTGATTTACAACTTGTTATTGAATTACTAACTTTGAAACTTTCGCGTTTCATGTCATAATAATTATTTTCACGGTAAATAACTACTTATTTAAAGGTATTACATACCTGTCATTTGCTTGAAGTTTCGACCAGGTTGCACTGGCCTTGGTCACAGGCTGACTGGCGCAGCAACGCATGCCCTCCGCCATCGAATCTGCGAAGTAGAAGGTTCTTCATCAAAACGTCAGGTAGTTGAAAATAATTATATTGTTATTGAATTGACTGCACAGTTGGCGAAGCTACTAGGCTTTCGTGGTTTAGGCAGTCGCTACACCGCTTTCTATTGCACCAAATTTTCTAGGTTCAATCAAATCCTACATGGGACAACACTTTATGTGATCTACAAATTGTTGTGCGGAGTCTGGGTAATCTTTGTATCCCTTTAATGTAAAATATGTTTGTAAATTACCACACAAATACTGTACTAGAGTATTACTTTTGAATGTCTCGGTGGCGTAGTGGTAGCGTATGCGACTGCTGTGTTTGAGGTCTCGATTCCCGGGTCGGACCAAATGTTTGTGTGATCTGCAAGTATTTGTTTCGGAGTTTGGGTGTTTTCTGCGTATAAAATGTATGTATTTACAAAAAAAAAGTATAGATGTATTAATATCAGTTGTCTAGTACCCATAACACAAGCTCTCCGAAATATTTATTTATTTATTTATTTTATAACGAAAATAAGTTCGATAGTGTGTTCTCGTAGTATGGTTGGATTACTTATCATTTAATACTTTGACCTTTGCATTTGCTGTACTCGTAACTTGACCGTGTTCTAGTCAGTGCGGTGACGGATTAAGAATAGTGCCACATGCTTTTTCACGTAGGTATCGTAAGAACTAAGGAATCAAACTCTACAGGACAACAGCACTTCAGAAAGAGAAAAAAAGTGTGTGTGTACTTATATATACGCGGTAGAAATTATATTTTTTTGTCGTAACAAGATAAAAATTTTAAAAACTAAAATGTTAGCTATAGCTTACTTCAGACTTTTTTTTCTTGACGGTGTGCGCGCGCTTCGTAAAAATTTACTCTCATCATTTTTCCCTGTGCCAAAAGAAGTATAACTTTAAAAAACTTGAAACGAACTTTATAACTACTCGTTTAGCCAAAACCAAATGCTAGTCCTACGTCCATCAGTGGACCATTAACATCTATTGATGGTTACAAAATAGGTGATCGATTCTTTCATAAAAATCGTCTAATGTAGCTAGAGACAGTTTTGGCACAAAATAAAATCATACTAGTGGTCGCCTAGTAGTCGATATTCGACAATAATTCAATTGATGTTATCTTTTTAGCTTTCTACACTTCTCCATGTAAACTTTGACTGTGCCAATTTTCATACTCCTCCATTTGCATGATTTTCGTAAAAGGATATATTTAGACATTATTATTTAGAACTAGAATGTAAGCAAACGATTCACATGACGTAGAATAATTTAAAAAATTAAAAGATCCATTAGAGTTGGACCTAATGAACACCAAAATAACAAAAATATTTTCAAAATAACTGATCTCACCATTTTACAAATTTTCTTATAAAATGATATAGAAATGTTTAGTTACAGAAGAGGGCAGGTATTACACAATACAATATATAAATGTATTGCTGAAATAAGGGTCTTTGGGCACAATACACGTCTTAAACAAATATAAGAAGGCTGTGGCCGGTGACCTTTGTCCCTTCTGCATTAGTGTGGGTAAGGGACGGACTGTGAAGATGCACGCACACACTCGGACATTTGTATTTGCAAATGTGACCTTATAGACATATGAATGCTTTAGAGGTGGCTTTATTTAAAATAGTCTTTTTGAATCTCATTGAAACCTGTTTACAAAAGATTATCGATTATGTATAATTCGCCTGTTACGGCTTGTAATTCACGATGAATTCTAGAAACTATCAAATAAATTGTCAGGCTATTTTTAAATGCGTGTTTTGCTGCAGCGCCTAATGCTTGTTACTGACAGTTAACATCAGGCTTAGACCATAGGAACCGAGTATAATTGAACAGACACGAGTCAGCTAGTTATTCTATTTATTAGTTTATTAACGAATTAATATTGGTTGAACAAAACAAATGAATAAGTATTTACTATTATTATTGTATTTAAGTATGTATGTAAGTACGTATAAGCATATATTTTATGCAGTGTCGATTTTAGTGTGGCATCCAGGTATCAAACTGTATATTTTAGCAATTATTATATTTGATATTAAAAATATAAGCAATTATTATTATAACAGGTATATTCACCTTGACTATTAAATTTCTAAAAGATCAAACTATAATTCGAGGTATCCTTGTATTGAGCATATAATATTTATTTATTGCCATAAGCATGAAGTCCGCCTATATACAAAATGAACGTGAATATATGTATAATTGAATCATACACTTTATCCTTTCGGTTTATAGATGACCATACTAACTTTATCTCAAAAGGGAGGAAGTTGAAGAGATTCCTTTACAAAACACTTACAAAGTAGTCACCCATTTAATTGTCCTTATCTAAAAGTTAAAACATTACTAATTCTATGGTATAAGCCCGTTAGGCCGGGCTACCTTCCGATACAATAACAGGCCGCGAACCCTTTCTTCTGCTAGAGCCGCTTATAAATTGCGGTGTCCGACTGTTTGTACGCAATATTGCACTGCTTGTTTAGTTCGTATTGATTTGTTAGTGTACAGTAATTTGGGCAAAGGCTTTCTGTCATTTGTACGATGGTTTGTCCAGTTAAACAGTCGTCTAGATGGTTAGGCATACTGATGGGAAGGGACGACGGACAGACTACTAGACGTTTGGATCTTTAAAATATTTCTTGATCTATGTATGTATTTCGATTTAATTCAAACACGTATAACTAGAAATTCCCAATAGATTCCTATTGCCTTTTTGTTTATATATATATATTTGCCTCTGCCATAGTGACCTCTCTGCCTGATGGAATTCATGAGCAACATCCAAGAGTAGTCTTCACTATCAACATTGCGGAAGTAGGCAATGCAACAAGCAGTATGGTGACACTACGTGGTATGAAAATTGTCTTTCTTGATCTAATAGATAACGTTCATACTAGTGAATGTTCCTAAGGTTAACTTAAAACTTTTTAATGTCGAACTTAGATTTTTTTATGAATGGACCTGCTAATGCGCCTCTGCTCTGCCTGGTGGAAATCATACGCAGAATCCAATAGTGGTAGTCACCATGCTCATTGCAAATGCAGACAATGCAACAATACAGCATGGTGACAAACACGATGGCGGCCTATGGATACTTCTGCATCACTGGGCCGGTCTCGCACTCACCAAAGAAACTGAAAACACGAACAATGATATTGTCAAACTTTGATAATGTATGTTTGATACATAAAACTGACTAACAGATGGAACTTCGTCTGCGCTTCTTTTCAGTGATGCTCGGTTCCCGTTTGTCATAGCGTGATATTATTTAACTTTTAACCTTCAATGATAAAAGTGTTTATCATTAAATTAATTGTTGAAATTAATCCAACCGTTGTGTGTAATACCATAACTCAGGGAAATAGAAATTCATTTTCATATATATGTAACTTATATCATACGAAAACTTTTGTGTATGAAATTTTGTTGCAGTAGTATTTATTGGAATGTGAGACTTGTCAGCATGAAGTTCCACTGGCTATATTAAATCGTTGGAAATCAGGAAAATCGTTGCCGTGCGGGTTCTATCGCGCATTCGAGTCGTGTGTTGACTAAGTAATTTCCACAGCTTTGCTTACATCTTATATCCTATATATTTTGAACAATTAAAATGAAGATTGCAGTTTTGTTTGAAGCTCTATGTTTTAATACCGATTTATCTTTTCATTAATTATTCTTTAGCCTTCAATACGAACCTGATACGTCAAAAGTATTACTTTACGGAGGAATTTAAAAGAAACAAGACCTTAACAAGAAATTTTAACCCTCCTATGAAATAAACCATCTAAAATCCCATATATTACGTAACATGGTTGAACAAGTAGGTGCCGGTCGAATCGCAATAAAAACTAAAGAGTGTACACCGTGTTATTTGCACAAGAGGATCCGCGTGGACTGAGGGACCTTTCATTTCCTCATACGACCTCCCTAAAAGACATACATGTTGCTAATATTAAATTTAATACGATGTAGGGGAAATAAAGTATAAACGACACTTTATTTATTTACTTATTATTAAATATATTTTTGGTGTTATATATCTTTAATGGCTTCAAGCCCCTAAAGTTTTCAGCATCTCATATGTCTTACACATATCGTGATTTGTCTATCTAGATGGTATTCAATTCGTTAACAAATACTTTTCATTTTTTCAATTATATGTGGTAATAAAATGTTAATAGAAAGCCGCAAAAAGTACCGTCTAGTAGCTACAAAGTGTCTAAAGTTATGAAATAATTTTCTAAACTCATGTCCAAATTGCTTACGTCACAGTTCGCAAAACAAGTAAGCGGGCAAGTTAACTAATTTAATCCTACCGAAAAGCTTTAGCGATATCTGTGCGTAATGTATGCACAACGGATGTACCTTTTGTGCCTCCTTCACTTACTTACCTAGCTTTGCCAATTTGTACTCTAGACTATCCTGTACACGACTAAAGACATACTCTGTTTAGAATTCAGCAGCATTCAAAACAAATTCCTAATCACACAATTTACGTATATTACGTATATTGGGGCAAACGAGTTCTTTAGTGGAGACCGCGTCTCCACTAAAGAACTCGGTCGGTGGACGTCACATACTTCGTTTGCGCGTGGAGCAAACGAAGTATGTGACGTCCACCGACCAGATAGAGTGACGATCTGTGCAAGACAGCTGGATGAGAAAACCGAGGATGTAACAAAGAGGCGTGAAATCGGAGAGGCCTATATCCAGCAGTGGACTGCGATAGGCTGATGATGATGATGACTTATACTCCCAGTTTATATACACATTCCTATTTGTAATTAATGTATATATAGGTTTTTAATTATCTTACCATTTTAAAAAAATTGCGACGATCATAGCACAAAATATCAATACTCATATAATTCTATTAAAAAAAATTAGTTTTAAGCAATTCTAACATGAAAGTTGACCAGTCATGAGTTTGAAAACATATAAAAACACTTTCATTAGCCATCAAATAATTATATTAAGAAACAAAATCTTTAAATAATACAATTTAAAACACACCAAGCAAAACACTAGAACTCAATTGATTGAAAATAGTAATTCTAATAAGTTAAGCTCAAAGGTAAATAAAATACCAAACAAAATATTTAAAAAGTACGAGTATTTTAAATTCGAATCGAACAGTCCCGACTCGGCTTGCCTGTTTACTGGCTCTATTCAAACGCAGCACAGGCCGGCCCTTGCGGGCAGTCCTCCCTAGCTGTGGGCAGTACACCCCCTAAACAACCTCGGCTAACAAAAAACATTATAACCACCTAGCAAATGCGTTGTAAAAACGACTCTATGTCAAATTCAATAGGGTAAGATTCCCAATAACGGTTGGTTTGTGGGCAGTAGATTTAAAGGGGGCTGTCAAATCGACCCATGGCTACTGTAAGCGATTGTATAGTTTTGATTTCTATTCCGTATGTTTGAGTTTGGAATATTATGCGAATTCCAGTTATTGGTATAACTCGCTTATGAATAAAGTATGCCAAACTTGGCCCTTGAATTAAATATAACTTACCTGATTCCTTTTTAAATGGTACATAGCTTTGGGCAAATGTTTTAGAATAACGTTAAGGGCGAAGGAATGAAGCTTTGAGACTTTTGTTTTAACTATAGTTTGTGGGTGGTTTCATGTTTATATACTTACAAACTATAGCTAAACTGGTTGGTAATAATAAAAATAATAAAAAATGGTTTTGGTGACAACATGCATTTGGTAATCATACTAATAATATAAATGTGAAAGTTTGTGGGGATGTTTGTTACTCTTTCACGCAAAAACCGCCGAACGGATTTGGATGAAACTTTACAGTTATATAGTTGATACATCAGAATAACACATAGGCTACTATTTGGCGCGATAACCGACATATACGCGGGCGGAGCCGCGGGTATAAACAAGTAAGTATTATGTTGTTTCATGAAAGGCAATCTTTACTAGGAAAATGCAGGACAGATAATTATTAGGTAAATGCATACATAGAAGTTGGACGAATAATTTAGTGACGTTATTTACACTAAAATTATAAATTTGATAGTAATACTGTGTGTCTATCTGTTACGCTTTTGAGGCCAAACCACTTTTTTTTTAGTTTTAGCTGCACCGATTTCAATTAAATTTGGCATGATGATACTTTTTGAGGAAGGTTACAGGCTGGTGTTTACCACGATAGTCAAAATACACAAACATTTGGTCCGACCCGAGAATCGAACCCGAGACCTCTAGCAGAGCAGTTGCATACGCTCCCACTGCGTCACCGAGGTTATTCAGGTGTTTTCATATTCTATTACATGTTTATAACAAAAAGTTTGCATTGTTGGTATTTATTTATTATTTGTAGCTTTTATTAGCTTTATCGTAATTTAATATTGTCCGAACAATTATTACTATTATAATAAACAATATCTTCAATAACACGTGGATATCAAACTAAGCATAAAGTATATCCAATATAACAACAAGTGGTTAGCAACCAGCCGATATCCACAACGAAACATAAATATTAACTTTAGTTACAACACACTAAACTAAGGGTAGGTACACACTACCTTCTTCAAACATGTCACATTTCACTAAATTACGGGAACATGAAACTAGAAATTGCTTTGTATTTTACCCTTTTTTTTGAAACGTGACAGTAACAGTGTTTGCACGTAGCCAGCAACGGGTTAAAGAAATGCCCCCTCATGTGTACACGTTAACTTGGCTACATTTGGGGATGGCCCAGGATATAAGATCCCACTACCGTATCCCTACGTTGTCGTCGTGTGGGGGCTTGCGTGGGTCGATGAACTCTGGGGCTGCGCCGGTAGAGCCACTCATGCCGGATTGGCTCAGAGGGAGACTCCAGACTAAACGGGATACCAGACGGAGTCTGATTCCAGACTGCCGCGATGGGCACTCCAGGCGTCCCTCTGATCTAGCAGAGGGCGTATTGGACGTGCGAGTTGGCGAGCTCGGTGTGCACTCACCCTGCCTCCGAGCGGGTAACACAGGAGCTAGNAAAAAGGATATAAGATAGTCTATATAATTGCAAATTCACACCGTCATCAAACTATCGCAATACTTCGGACTAGAGAAGGAGGTATGTTTTTGTTTTTTTAAAAGACTACTCCAGCATCAGTAATATACATTCCTGTGTCGCGGGGACTTTACAAATATACATGAAACGGATACAAAGAACACCCAGACTCGGAACAACAATTTATGGATCACACAAAGTGTTGTTCCATGTAGGATTTGAACCCACAATACTTGGCGCAGTAGGAAGCGGTGTGGCAACCACTTAAACCACTAGGCCAACCGTGCAGTCATGTCATGTAGTCATGTAAATCTATTAAATAATATTTCTCGTGTCTCGTTGTTACTCACGATGGACTCAAAAACCATCCGTTTTTGGGGTTTTGAACCCAAAGAGTAAAACGGGACCCTATTACTAAGACTTTGCGGGCCGTCTGTCTATCCGTCTATCTGCCACCAGGCTATATCTCACGAGTCGTGATAGTTAGAAAGTTGAAATTTTAAAAGATGATGTATTTCTGTTACCGCCATAACAAAAAATACTAAAAAACAGTACATAATTAATATTTAGAGGGGTTTTTGCTCGTTATTGATAACAGGTAGATACTTGAAATGTATACCCAGATAATGAATGGCACGTACCGCTTCCTGCTCGAATCAGACTCGTAATTTGCCGATTTTTATTAATGTGTGTTTTGCTGGTTTATCTGAGATATAATAGTTAACATAACTTTTAGACCAATAGGAGTCGAACATGATTAAAAAAAGACGCATACAGGGTTAAGTTAGTAAAGATATATATTAAAACATCAAAAAGAAACTTTGAGATTAATTATTTTGCTTTCAATCTATCGTTATGAACTAAACATCTCATTGTTGTTAGAAGTCCGATACAAAAAATCATTATTTCAGGGTAATGTTGAACTGATGTTGTACAGACTGTTGACGCAGCGTGACTTGATAACATAGCTACATAATTGAATAGGTATACAAAAGAACACGTAGCCCATACGTAACGGAGGTTATTAAAAAAGGGCTAGTGAAAATTCCTTATGTAAACTTCAACATAAATGCATCACGTTCTAATAAATGATATTTTATTAACCTTTGGTACAGTTTAACTTAGGTCGCACAACAATCTTTTACTTGGAATTATTTTGAATAGAGTAAAAACTCGTGACTAACTTTTGTTTTTCAAATATTTACAATTGCTGTTTGCTAAGTAAATAATCTGTTTAGTAATAGATTATAACACAGTATTGAAAGAAATTATGTACTTAATCATTATGTACTTATATGATTACAGGCAAGTACAACCGACAATAACTTTTTTCACATTAAAATCAATTTTCTGTTGGATGTACATTTCATTTCATGCATATATTTAATATGATTTTAACAGTTCAATGTCTTTAATTAAAAACTAATGAAGAGAGAGGTAGTAAAAAAATAATAGAACTCAGAACAACAGTATTTAGATTTTTATCTGTTTGTCTGATTTCCGTGTGTTTATACGCATTAATCTCAAAAGTGATTAAACCAATTTGGATGCGGTTATCTTTTGTCATAAACTTTATCTAATATTTAGTCCGCATTTTATTTCCATATGTTATTAAATAAAACCGTTGCATCAGTTTAAAGAATCACTTCGCTAAGCTACATACATGCAGGGAATTAGAATATTAATTTATAATTGGGTACATTAAATACGGCAGTCGGTAGTTCATATGAAATAAACGCTACCGCTTATAGCTCGTGTCAAGCTCAGCACGGCCCTTCGGGGCGTCCGTGACAGCGTGACGCGGGTCCGGCGCGGTCCGAAATAGATATTTCGCCGACTGTCGCGTTATTTGTGGCTTCACCCTTACAATTATATACATGACGTTGTGTTTTCGACTGTTTTCGTTTTGTTATCTTTGTCTTATTAGAATATGGGTATTAGAAGTACTTGCATAGAGGTTTCTTATTAGAATTTCTATTGACATTTTCTATTTTATACCTACCTGTATTTAACTTAATCTGTTCGATTATGGTTACTATTTAAAAGGAAATATTAATATATAATAAACATATAAATTGCTTGTATATCAAACTAATCACAATTGTTTTTTGCAGTTAATTTTCCTAACTGAAGTAAATAAATGAATAATAAAATAAACTAACCTAATAATAGGTTTTGTAATATATATTAAAAAATTGCCTTTAAGGATATAGGTAGTTTTTATTATATAAGAGCTGCCAAATGACTCTACTCTGCGACTCTACTCTGCCTGGTGGAAAGTATGAGCAGAATCCAAGAAATTTCCATTAGCTACACATTCTAAAGACACTTGTTTGTATACCAGTTTATTACTTTGTTTTTTACTAATCACAATTTTACTAAATAAAATTAACTATTCCTTTTTAATCTGAAAAAGTCACATTTTGAAATATGAACTCAATTCCTACAATAGACACAGATAGTTAACTATCCGAAATATCAACACGTTACCGACGTTTTACTGACGTACCAAAATTCAATAAAAGTAAATTAAATTATAAACAACAAATGTTTTTTGTGAAAAGAACAAATTTTCTCACTAAGTTTAAAAATACCATCACTTTCTAATAAGAAACTTTTGCAGCGCCATCTATTAGTGAGTAGCATATAACTCACTGGAAAAGTTGACTTCGATACAAATCAATTTCACATAGAGGTCGCTAGCTATGGTTATGAAAACCTTAAGCGGCACGAAAACTTTAAAACTTTGGATAATGTTTAAAAGTATTGTTATATTGTTACTGATTAATGAGCAAGTCGGTAAAATTCGATTAAATAAATAATTATGATAATGATAACATTATATTTTCCTATTTATTAACAATCGTAAGATAAAATTATTATTTTATATATTATTTTATATTATTAATTAATCAATTTACTGTAAATATAATTTACATATGTGGAGCTTCGATAAAATTTATTATAATGCTTATATAATATTGAGATATCTCTGTCTGTTACGCTTTTACGGCTAAACCACCGATTTCACAGCGACATGGAAATACATATACTTTGATTCTTGTTGAAGACCATAAGCTACTTTCTGTTGCCAAAAGCGACACACACTTTGCCGCAAAAGGCTATTTTTTTATTTTATTTGGAATTAAAAACAGTTATCTAAAATGTTTAGGATCACTGGATATAATATGATGGAATGACATGATGATTAAATCTAATCAGGTTTTACATTAATGTAAAACCAACCTTATTATCCGCTTTACAAAGTTTTGTTAACGGTAGTATAAACGCAGTTATATATTTGATATTTTACACGCAACTTTTTGAAGAGAAAATCAACTTTTCCTGCAGTACGACACATTTTATTTTAAAAGTTGTACCCACCAGTGAAAGTAGGAAAGCGCTCAGTGAAAAATGCAACGAAGTTTCGCGGAAAGTGAAAGTGAACTCAAGACTTCACAGTCTTTAAACCTTATTTCAAGCGCTGGAAGTTGATGAAAGAGCGTTTTTTCAATGTAAAGTATTTTAAAGTTTTGGATGTTAAGTGATTGTTGTTATAAAGGAGAGTTTTAATTTTGTCGACTTCTTTGTTCTGCTTGTTTACATTTTTTCAGACTGTTTAGTTCGATAATCTGTAGACTGTTTAAGATCGAGACTTTGTGTTTCTTTAAGTTTGTCTTTAAAATGCGGTCAAAATGAAAACTATTGACTATATCCTATATTGTTGGAGGCTGAACTACAATAATTAGGGTCCCAAAATAATTAATCCGCAAATAGTTTATAATTAAACATTTAAAAAGTAAGACTGATATTATTATATTTAAAAACTTATGTTAAAGTGCTAATGGAGATTTTATTTATATTATTCATGTACATATATAATACAAGTATTCATTAAAGTTTTTACGCATCTATTTGTTGTTTCCTTTGTTTAAGCTCAAAATCGATTAGAGTGGCTTGTAATGGGAAAGACTTGCATAACTCCAGCGGTGGACTGCATTAGGCTCATGATGATAATGCTTCTAATTTTAATTAGCTATATATCCATTTTTATTAATCCCTACATATTTTTGAAACGGTAAAATGATTTTTTAATTAAAAATGCTTTTATATATTAATCGATGATTAAGACTGATGGACAGCTGGAAACTTCTTGGGATTCGAATTCAAAATTACTAGTGGTCGCGCCAGTACCGAAACTCGACCAAGATTATTTTCTAAAATTATTTTCATATTTTAACTTTCTGCATTCCCTTCACATATAAACATTGAAACTGCCAAAATTTCATACTCTGTTCGCGTAATTTTTGTAACAATATTGTAAGTTCTTGCTTCACGTATTAATGATAATGACTTGAATGGAACACATAAAACAAGGCTGTATGTTTGCTCTTCCGCTTACCGTTAAATATTAGAAAGGAGAAAAACTAGACCGCTGGCAGAGACATGAGTGAGAGTAGTACCTATTTAAGCTTTGTGAGTGCCAGCTTTATTTTAGAGTATTGGAAGATTATTTCTATGTAAAATCTATGTAGTATTAGAAAGGTAGAGAAGAGAAGAATGCTAAAATACTGCTAAAAAGCTATTAAATATAAAAAAAAACTTTGTATGATCGTTGGATATGAGTTATAAAAATAATATTTGAAATATATACCATAGACTGCTCTCAAAAGTGAAGCTAAATAAATAATTCTTCTTCTTCTTTTTTGGATGAGATGGTTACCATTTAATCAGTTATTGTTGCCATTGTCAAGTATTTAAAATCCAAATCTCAAGTCTTCATTGTGATGAAATGAATGAAAGGGAAAAATGTATGAACGAGATGACATGAGGACCGTCTTTCCATAAATAATATATCTTAAACTCTGCACATGAATTTATAATTAAGACACATGTTTTTTTCTAAATTTTCTTTATAAAAATTATTTATAGTCCTCTAAGAAAATTTCCCATCATCTTTTGCAGTATGGGTACCTTTTATGATATTATAATACCTACAAAATAGCAATATCAGTTTATATAAAAGGCTTAATTTTAATAATTTTGCAACGTGTTTTGCTTCAAGAACATTCAGAAAATTGATAGCTGATTTAGCTTTTGTTATGAAAGGCAATTAGCCCACCGACACCTGTACTCAGTACGGTTGTACCTGAATATCACACTTACAAAAGTTTTTTTGCTCTTCTCATAAGGCTCTACCCACTTTGGAAACTGGAAGTTATAAATCGAAGGCAGCGGGCAGTAGATTTTAGTGTTTTCACCTAATTTACCTGGACAATCATGAACATGCTGTTGCGTCTGTTTGTGTCGATCAATGATTTTTAACTGTGACTTCAATTTAACTTTCATAAATGTCACTTAGCGTTTTAATTGAATAAATGATTTTGAATTTGAACATAATCCCTGTAATTTAATAGACTTATTTCTTTAATGTTTTAAAATGTGAGTTAAAAAAAACCTCATGCTGCCATTGACAACAGCCTAATTTAAACAGCTCTAGAATTACTTACGTACAAACTATAAATAGTCTACCAAACATTTTTCTTCAAACAAAACTGAATAAGACCCCAGTCACAAACAGAAACATACAAATAAACTCATCTCCGTTCTCTGGCCACAGGCACAGGCTAGACTTGTCAATTTCCAGGCAAAAACTCGTTTAGCTGGCTGTTAAAATGGGCGGTGCAGTGACGGTGGGACTCATATCCGGCCTGGATTGAGTTACAGATGTGATTGATGAACCACTGGCTGGGCTGGTTGGCTGATTGACTAAGCGATGAGCGTGTTATCTTATTAGGCTAGTCTTTGAGTTATGTAAGGTTAAATGTAATAGATTTGGTCGTGTAGAATACTTTTCTCTTTTTTGATTCTTTATCTATGTAACAACTTCTACTTATATTCTTTCAAGATGGCCAATTATTTTCAAATTTTAATTAGTAGACTATTATTTCGCCCAAAATGTATGATCATGATGATACGATAGTCTCACAGAAAATATATGTTAAGCAATTCTTTTAAAAAGAGAATGAATTTAACGGTGCCCAAATGTGCTCCCTAGTCCGTAATTCTGAAAGGAACAAAGAATAACTTTTTTATATATAAGCTTGCCAAAGCAACTCTGCCTGAAGGAAATCATAAGCAGAATCCAATAGTGGTAGTCACCATGCACATTTGCAATGCAGACAACGCAACAATGCAGCATTGTGACAAACACAATGGCGGCCTATGGATACTTCTGCATCATTGGGCCGGTCTCGCACTCACCAACGAAACATGAAAGCACGAATTATGACATATACAACGGTATAGCGAGATGTCTGGCGATCTGCGTCATTGGGCCTCCGGTCTCGCACTTAACAACGACACACGACAGCACGAATGCTGTCATTTTAAGTTGATCTTCTTTGAGAAGGTAGTACTACCCCGGTCGAGTCTGACCCTTTCGTGCTGACATCCGTTTGGCTCTACGACCTATTTGTATAATATCGCACTTGTGACTCGAAGAGTTGAAAGTATCTATGAGTTGCGGTTCATTAAAGATACTATCTTATTAAATACATATATGGCATTCACGAGTTTTACTTGCTATTAATTAGACAAAAAAGAAAGAAAGAAGATTATTTATTCTGATATACACAGGACAGTATATGGTTTTAAACAGTCGTAAAATATAAGATAAGATAGAAAATCGATATTTGTTTGTCAGGAACGGAATTTGGTACATGTAACTTCAAAATCACTTATTAATTTAGTAATATTTTAATATATAATAAAAATTAAATTCAGGACCTACCTTATAAAATATTTTTCCAATTTTAACTTCCTGTAAAAAAAAACTATCTAATAATAGAGCGAAAAACCTCGGGTGACTGAGAAGTTTTAAAATAAAACAATATTTTTATTTTCAATCGTAACGTTAAGATTCACCCTTTGTGTTTATTTCAGGAAATAGACAACGCCTATTTTAACTAAATTCTTGCAATGGTTACGAGAGGGTCGTCAATCAATCGTTATTTACTAAAATATTTGCTAATTTAATAGAAATTCAGTTACTGCAGAGCGATCTCCAAATGCTATTTGATTGAACAATTTACTAAATAAATTTTAGAAGAGTTTTATTTATATTCTTTAATTTCGATACATAGATTTACTTTAATATGAGTTTACCACTGTGTTATCCTAGAGTAAAGTTCGATGTTCGATGTGGTTCAAAGAAATAAATCAGATTTCTCACTTAAGCGGTAATTATCAATTTTAAGAGGCCTATTTATCAAATGGTTAGGCATCCATCCATCCAAGAGGCGCTCATAGCCCAGTTGCACTCGGTGATTAGAAACAATCAGCGAGGGCAAGCAACGACGGCGCGGTCAGTACCTGGATGGGTGACCGCTGGTGGCATGTTACCATGAGCGTCTCCGTGATTCGGAGGTCACGTTAAGCAGTCGGTCCCGGTTGTTATCATAGGATAATAGTCGTGAAGCTTAGTTGGAGGCCTTCGGGCGGCTTAAAAACATCCAACGGTAAGATTACGTAGCCACAACGTTGTCTTGCCAGTCCCCAATCCGCACTTGGCCAGCGTGGGGACGTATGGCCTTAACCCTCTCCTGAGAGGAGACCCGAGCCCAGCAGTGGGACATTATGGGTTGTTGATTTGATTTTTGATTTGAGGCATCCATCCTAGTTGCTTAGAGAGAGATCTTGGTTTCGATCCTTTTTATATTAAAGACTATTCCCACGTTATAAATGAATCCAGTGTCGCGGGGGGCTTTAGCATACATGAAGCGGATAAAAAGGATGCCCAGACTAAGATAAGACAGACTACTGATAAGAACAAAAAAATAATTTGTGAATCACATAAAGTATTGTCTTATGTGGGGTATGAACCCACTACACACAGTGCAGAAGCCAAACGGCGTGTCTACCGCTACGCTATTTAGTTAATTTTCAAGTCTAAGATTGAGAGATATGTCTATCTTTAAACTAATATGTGAAGCAAAGACTTTGTTCGCCTTTTTTAGAAAATTATACGAACGGAGGAATGGAGTATATAATATTTGGTAGTGTTAAGGTATGCAGGAGTTCGGAAAGTTAAATAAACTAACATTTCGATCAGTGTGCGACCACTACACCTATGAAAGCTGTTTTAAAGTTGTATTTCTGCAAGGCTTTAGTATAAAATTATTCCAAAGAAAATTTTCTTGGATAATAATTCAAATGGACACGGGTACATATGAACATTTTAAAAGTATGAGAATAAGAAAATCTAAGCGCAGTATTGTTGCGTCGGTCCATATTTTTCGATGAGTTTTCTTTGTTGGGGTAAGTAGTTGCCATCTCATTATTTCTGTGCCTTCACGTGTAACAGCCTGGTACACTTTCAACTGAGAATGTCTTTAAGCTTTACCTTATTTTTGGTATGTTTCGAATGTTTTGAATAACTATTTGTCATGGTTTCGACTGTGATGGAAGATATATTCAGTTATGTAAACTTCGACTTATTAAGACTTATCAACTTGAATTTAAACCTACTTTTTTAAGCATATTAAAATGGGACTACACGGGAATCACCTTCAGATAAAAAAAGAAACATCAAAATCAGTTCACCTAGTCGAAACTTCTGAAGTTACAAATATATAAAAAAATACAGTCGAATTGAAAACCTCCTCCTTTTTTGAAGTCGGTAAAAATAAAGATTCGATTATACTTTAAAATACCCCATAAATGTTCATAATCAATATTCGGATAAAAGCAACAACAATGTATATATCTTGTTTTATTTTCACGAATTTCAGTAAATTCCTAAATTTCTTTAGGATTATACTAAAATCCATAAATCGCTTAAATATACACTTTAGTAATAATATAAATTAATACCTACTTGTTTGTTTGCTCTTCCAATGTGTGAAAAATAGTATAGTACATGCAAAAAGTTATGATTTAAGTAATAATTTTAACAATAATGTCACAACATAATCAAAAACTTTAACAAAAAAAAACAACTTCAAGAACTGAGCCAAATTGAATTTGGACCACACGGGAAGCACCAGCTTTTAAATAAAAAAAGAATCATTAAAATTGGTTAACTCAGTTGAAAGTTATGAGGGGCCAAACATAAAAAAAATTACAGTCGGTTGAAATACAAAATTATGAAATAAAAAGTCATCATCATCATCATCATCATCAGCCTATCGCAGTCCACTGCTGGACATAGGCCTCTCCAATTTCACGCCACTTAGTTCGATCTATGGCTTCTCGCATCCAGCTCCTGCCAGCCGTCTTGCGCAAATCATCGCTCCACCTGGCTTGTGGACGTCCTACACTACAAATAAATAAAAAGTCAATAATAACAATATAATAATAGCTCCAAACTGTAAAATATTTTAGAATATCAAAAGCACTGTCACTTAAATTGCGATATGAAATGCTATGCACAAAAAAAACACCTGATCTCAATAAACGCCGATCACTGCTTTTTACCAGACTGCGAAAGAAGGAGGGTTGTTTTTCGAGTGTATGTATGTATACTTACACTTAATTCGCTTTGTCTACCTAGACGGTATTCAATTCATAAACAAATACTTTGAAACTTTGTGTTTTTCAAGTGTACCATGTATGTATATTTCTTTGACACGCCCTAGACCCTAAACTGTCGCATTTTTATGTGAGTGGTGTCAATAGATTCGTCTAGTAGTGAGAGTGACCCTGGGTACATCAAAATTAGAAAAAGACACGAAAAGTTTTTTTTTAAAGCCGAATATAATAAAGATGGCAGAATATTGACGTTTTCTAGGAATAATTTTACTTGTTTTTATGTCTGAGCCTATCAAAGTGACGTTACTCTACCTGATCTAAAGCATGAGCAAAATTTAAGAGTTTTTGTCAGCATACTCATTGCGAATGCAGACAATGCCATAATGCAACATGGTCACACTATGACGGTCTAGAAGGTGAGATGCTTCTAGTTTAGCTTTTGATCAGACTATCCTGTATGAGAACTGTAAAACTATTAATATGACTGTCATTTTCCTAATCGAAATGAGTACCTAGACTTCGTGATACTTTAGTAAAGTTAAAATAATCTTAACAATAAGAACTAGCTGACTAAATTAATATCGAAAACTGCTATTCGTATCCATTACCCTGACGAAGAGGACATACCGGAACCATTCACGTTCTTTACACATAAATACATACATATAAAATTCATGTTTTTCACCCAAAACTTCGACATGTATTGTAATACGACACAATGGTCCTTTCCGTCCCCAAAATATTCGCTCGGAGGTGGAGTAAAAGAGAGCTCAGTTAGAAAGAGACAAACAAAACAAAGAATGGACATTAAGGCATCATTTTTTGTTTATAGTACCTAATGCAATACAATCATGCAATTGGTTTATTTAAGAGGTCTGAATATTATACCTTAAGTGTCCAAACCGATAAGTTTTTTTGAAGAAACAATTAAATATGTATATATAAAATAGTATATATATGTGAAGGTCTCAGGTAGTGTATAATATGATATTAAGACAAAATAAAACAAAGTCTGTCAAAAAAAATGACTTTAGAAATTAAACCTAGGTGTTGAGTTTTTAGCTTTATCATGAACTTGAATTCCATTTTTTATTATTTTATTTTTCTCTCTCGCTGACATCTGGTTTCAATTATATTTAGTCCTAGGGAAAATGAATATGTATTTTTAGAAAAAAACGACCATAATATTGAAAACGCATCCACAGAAACTACTTGCATTTTTTTTACGGGATAGGGGTCAAACGAGCAGACGCATCACCCGATGGTAAGCGATTACCGCCGCCCATGGACACCCGCAACACCAGAGGCGTGACAAGTGTTTTGCCGGCCTTTTGAGTAGGAGTGCGCTACATGTTTATTTTTTTTGGAATGTCGTTGATAGGACGTGAACAGTGTTTTAAGACTTTCGGCTGAGATGATGATAATGATGATTCATGTTATTGAAATTATAATTAACTAATTACGATAGAATTCATCTATAAATTAGACATTATATACAATTATAATTTTTCTAAATTCATTGCACCGTCAACTACTTTCCGATAATTTTTGATCCATCCTAATGTTGCCTGGAAGAGATTACTTTTGGCAATAAGGCCGCCTTTCTTTTATATCTGTATTACGGAGTACAAATAAAAAAAAATCTATTTATGACATGATACTTTTACTTTTTTCATCAGGTAGTTTTTGCTTTTCTTCTCTTGTTTTTGCACACTATAGAAGCCTTCAGACTGGTAGACACAATGAATGGATTAACGGCTTTATTCATAAACATTATTTGTCCTTAAGCAGCGATTGTGTTATTTTTAACTTTAAGCCTGTAACTATAAAGTCGAAAATAACGTATAACCGTTGTTTAAAGTTAAATAATGTTTATGAGTAAGGTCGTTAGAGTGAGCTAAAAGATACTCTTATTGAACATGAGTTGTAAAACAATAAAGTTATAAGATAAGCAATAGACAAAGATTTAACGGTTATTGAGTTTCTTCTATGCACCGAAATCTTTATTGAAATTTTTATATAGCACATATATCAAAGCATAAAGATAGTAGAAGAGCCACGCTGAATTCAGCACGAACGAGCCGTTTCGACTGTCGCGGTACTATCGTCACACAGAAGATCAACGTAAAAAGACGAATAGTATACAAGCAGTCGGGTTTATTAGTGAGTGCGACACCGGAGGTCCAATGATACAGAAGCAATACTAGGCTGCCATGGTGTCACTATGCTGCATTACTGCTTTGTCTGCATTTAGAATGAGTTTGGTGACCACTACTCTTGAAATCTGCTTATGCTTTCCATCAGGCAGAGTGAAATTATTTTGGCAGGATATACTTCAAAAAGTATATATATTATGTAAGTGTTTTTTGACAGAGTATTTCAGTTTAAAGAGATAATCAAAATTAATCTCGTTGTTTTGTGTTCCAATAAATAATTATAATATATTACTTTATTAAAGTATTCAACTATCATATCTAACAAATTTATACCTAAGCCCAGATTGCCAACAAATTACCAGAAATAAAATAATTTGCAAAACTGCACCTAACATAAAGGTACAGCCACACTTGTTAATACCATAAATAGCCTTGTCTCGACATGATTAATGTAGGGTGTGCGCATGATGGAGGTGTTATACGAACATAATTTTATGCCAAGTGAAGAAAATTTGAGTGATGGGGGTAACCCTACGCTTGTGTGGTCTACATTGTTGTTTTAATTAATTTTAGAGGGATTTTGAAAAATAACAAGCAATTGTAGGGTGCAGTGCAACAAATTAAAAAGTAGAGCGTCATCAAATTAATTTTCAACGAAAAAATGCATGATAAAAACTATTTTATATTTTAAAATAATAAATTTTTGCATAAGTAAACAACACTAATTACTTATGTGTTTAAAATTATTTGTATGAGAACAATACTAATATACCATAGAATGCTGTAAAGTTTCCAATAATAAGATCATTATGGTCACAGTCGTTTAATTTTCCGTGAAAACTTTATTAGGCATCTCTTTGAATTTTATTGTTTGTATTAACCTAAATTGCAATGAAATTTTCTGACTGAACATCGTGTCTACTTGAATAGATTACACGATCACTCAAAAAAACTATCATCGTAATTAAAAATTCCACGAAATACTTAAATTACAATTTAAACAAAAATTTAATAATTCATGGTTATGTTCATCAGTAACCTGCTGTACAATAATATGTGATAATATTAATAATTACAAAAAGTTAGGTTATTTTTGTACCACAGTCTTCGTCTATTAAGTACTTAGCAATCGATATCTTTACCGTAATCATATTCACCAACAATCAACACAGAATACATAAAAGCGTCACATAAGTGCGGATTAATTAACAAAAAGCCTTGTCTCCCCGTCGAGATTGCGGGAGGGGGGCGTTCCGGTCGCTCAATGATTAACGAGCGACCGTTCCGCCGCGTATCGCATGATTAATATGTAACTACGCATTGTGCGTTAGTGTTCGCATGAGTGTGGGCGTACCTTAGTGTTTGGTGTAAAAAGTTTGTTTATGTATTCGATGATTTGGTATCCTTTATGTACAGGGAATGCGTTTCTATTTAGCTCTCCAAGAATGATTTTCAAAGTTGAAGTATATAAAATGAACTGTCAAGGTTGTGAAGATGATTCAAAATATTGTAGGCTCTTTAAATTAAAGTAAGATTATGACGATACCATCATCATAATATATGAGATCTGAAACAGTAGATAATTATGATGCCTTGGATAAGAAATAACTTTATTAATGTTTTGAATTAAAAATAGAAAATTAAAAAACAACAAAATAATTCAATTGAACGCATTCTTCGGACGTGTTAATATGCCTATTTAAAAAGCAGTTTAGAGCAATTCGCAGTCACTTTCCTATAAAAACTACTAAATATCTTGAACTCACGTCTTAAAAATATTTGCCATCTGTACTACCAGAATAAAAATAATAAAAAAGTAGGAACGTGAATGCCAGACTACGATTGCGCCCCTAATTCGTTCACATACCTTTCTAGACGGGAAGGTGGGGGCTGTTTCCACCCCTGAAGGAATTTAGACCTTCCACATTCCGCCTGGTCATTCTTGGAGTCATAATTTTAAACGACACATGAGTTGGTATGTAAAATAATTGTTTTTGTCGTACATGTTGAGAATGTCTGACTATTTTATTTAGTGAAAATGTTTGGTACTAAGTTGTTTGTAAGATAGTAAGATGGAGGCGATTTATTATTTTTTTAAAGGATATTTTTTTTGTTTCAGGATGTGAACGAAAACTGCACATAGAGAATGAGGATGAAGTGCATGGTTTTTTGAATAGAAGTTAAATGATGAAGGTAATGAAGTTAGAGTAGCGTGTTCATGTAAATCACGAGAAATGGAAATAATCATAAAATAAAAAGTTGCGACGAAGTCCGCGGTCAAAATATATTGTCATCTTTAAACAGCAAACAAAATGTTTTTAACCAGTATCCATGTAAGGCACAGATACCAATTCTGCTTGTTTGAATGTTTTGAGACAAACAGTTTATGAAGACATCATTATAAGGATTGGTGACACCTATTCACAGGATTTTTTTTAAGGTACATCCTTAAGGCCGACAAAAGAAAACTGGGTCTTTCTAATATAATAATTCTATTCTTGGAGGCTGACTTAATACGTAAACCATTGGTCCCGATAACCCGGTAAGAATATGACATGGAGGATAAAAATAAAGGTAATAATGATACAAGACCAGACCATTACACTAAAATACTTTAAGTAATACGCATTTAAGATCTTATAATAATCATCGAAATTACAAAGTCCTCGTTATGGTAAGTGCCTATCGCCGTCCACGAACAGTCACAAATGCGAAAGAGATCGAGTGAGGGCAAAGAGCTTGGGCTCTGGTAATCTTACTCATCATTATCATCATCAACAGCCTTAAATAGTACTGGAAAATTCTGGACAAAGGTCTCTCCATAGCAAGAAGGATTTGGTCTACTGTACCACGCTGGCCAAAGGCTATATAAATGATGTTGCCTAGCATAGTATGCTTCACGACGCTTTTACGACACGATGAATAGGGCCAGTAACACTACATATAATTTAAGAATTTAAACTGATATATACTTAAGTGTATATTATTATCAAAGAGGTAAGTGTAGTCGTTATGGACTACCCAAGTCCGCCCCTCATGCTTTAATAGTACTTTGCTCATGGAATTTTGATGATCACTATTCTGCATGGTCATTGCTGTTTTCACAATTTCAGTGTTACTCTATGCGTGTGAGACTAACATGGAGGGTGCTTATTTTACAAACAAGTTCATTAAATGTAGAATATTTCTCAATAGCACTGAGTATTCGTAATTCCGTGTATTAATAATAATAATACATAAAAATGACTATAGACAAGAATGGCGCTCATGACCCGGTTGTACTCGGTGATTAGAAACAATAAGCGAAGGTAAGTAACAACGGCGCGGATAGTACCTAGATGGGTGACCGCTAGTGGCATGATAACATGAATGTCTCCGTGATTCGGAGGTCACGTTAAACAGTCGGTCCCGGTTGTTATCATAGGATAACATTCGTGAAGCTTACTTGGAGGCCTTTGGGGGCTTAAAACATCCAACTCCAAGATTACGTAGCCACAACGTTGTCTTGCCAGTCTCCAACCCGCACTCGTCCAGATTCGAGACATATGGCCTTAATTCTCTGCTGAGAGAGACGCGAGCCTAGCAATGGGATAGTATAGGTTTAATTCTAGAAAATTATGACAAGACGTTACTACGCTTCGCTGTTTCAAAATGTGGTTCCATTGTTGAGAAATTAGTAACAAATTGATGTGAAAAAAAAATCAATTTTAAAGTGATTTTTATAACCACGGGTCAAAATTTTAAATCATTCGGTGCAAAACTTTTTGAGTTTTGAAGCGCACACAGACTAATTTTACCATTTTAAATATTTGGATTTATAAAAATGCATCATTATCATCATCATCATCAGCCTATCGCAGTCCACTGCTGGACATAGACCTCTCCAATTTCACGCCACTTAGTTCGATCTATGGCTTAAAATAATTGTGTTTTAAAATATCCAAATAAAGGTAATCTCATTTTTTTAAAGTTGAAAGAGTAATAAAACCAATATTAGAATGTTTTGGATTGTTATTCCTTCTTAACTTATTTTTAAGGGTTTGATAAATATTCATTAGTAAAAATTATAAAAAGCATTGTCAGGTGCAAAGCTATTATTACTTTTAATAAAAGATGTAACAATAATAACATATTTTGAGTCCGCTTCTGTACTATTAACCTGAGATATCCGTAGAATGTGGACGTACGTTTGATGTTTTACCGTACCCGTTTTAAGGCACATTTTAACACTTCAACAAATTATTGCATTTTATAATTAAATATGTATAAATATTATTTTATTTCTTACTAGCCGTTGCCAATGGCTCCGCCCGCGTTTGTCGGTTATCGCGGCAAATAGTAGCCTATGTGTTATTCTGATGTAGAAGCTATATTACTGTAAGGGCTCATCCAAATCGGTTGAGTAGTTTTTACGTGAAAGAGTAACAAACATCCACACTTACAAACTTTCGCGTTTATAATATTATTATATTATATTAAAATATTTTCCAAATGTACGGCTAATAGTTTTAAAATTATATTGCTGTAGGTATCCGTAAATATAACAATATTTTTAGTTTTCAGGCAATGTTTGAAATTGTGAAATTGGAGTGGCCTATGTCCAGCAGTGAAATGCGATAGGCTGATGATCATGATGAGGTAATGTTTAATTTTTTCTATTTACGAATTGGCAAGAATTTTACTTTTTTTCTTATTTTTTATGTCTGTTTTACAAAATATTTGTTTTACCCAAATGTGATTTTAAAGTAAAAAGAGTTTTTAAGAAACATTATCCATAGGTAACAAATGTTATTAATTGTCTTGATATTATCATATAGGTATTATCTGGCATTATATTTTTTGAAAATTATACGACTTCAAAATTTTAAATATTCGTGTATAAATATTGCCAGAAACCAGTCGGGAGCAGTCCTTTATTTATTTCCTGCAAATAATTTAGCTCAGTCGGCAAATTTGTGAAATTCTCCCAAAGAGCATTACGTTTCCGCATTGTCGGGGAACAAACAGAATGGCGGTAACATTCGGCCAGACTAATTACATTAAAATCACCAACAGCGCCGTACTAAATCACTGTACCTATTATGTACTCGCCGAGGTCTCATCCGCGTTGCCGTCCGTACACCCGCCACGGACAAATGTATAAATATTCTAAATATACTGAAATTCCCTCTTCCAAAACATATACGTAACAACCACAGACAATACAGTGAAAATACGTCCTTATCCAATTCAAAATAAAGTTGAAATTTGTAACAATTATATCGTACAATACTGCGTTATATATTTGGCAGGGGCAGTCCTTACAATCCTTTCTGTTAAACTATTCTCTTTGAATAATTGCCGCATGGACCTGAAGGGTTAGAGCGTATTCATGCTCAGACCCACCATTGTGGTTAGGGCCCACTGTACCTAAATATTCGTCCATGTGAGCGTCTGTGTGTGTCCCCGTCTGCACTGGACAATGTGCATACATGCTCAGCGATGGGTGAATCTCTGCTGGAATGATTAATTGGGTATTACGGTTACGAGTATCGATAAAAATCATGTTTATGTACTTTTAATGGTATGGATGTCCGCTTGTTGTCATTCGACCTTTAACTTAGAATATAATTATTTGTTTATTTGAGATAGATTACAATTACTGCTCTTTTTTTAATATACTTGAATGTTTTTGTTTTAATTCGTGTTTTGTCTCAATGGAAAAGTGTTATTTTAAATTATTTTTAAGAATAGCTTTTGCCGACCTCTATATGTTTATTATCCTGGCAAAAAGTAGTCTTTCTTTCTCCAAGATCCAATCTATCTCTAAATCGATTTATCGAAATCGGTTCCACAGGTTAACCGCGAAAGTGAAACAAACAGACAGAATTGCTTTGGAATTTATAATATAAGTATGGATTATTGTGAACAATACATTTCTTTTAAAGTCGCTACTTAATCTTCTGTAGAGATGCTTTTAAGTTCTGGTAAACTATTGTATTATTTGATGTATATTTAGTAGTGTTTGCTTTCCAAAATTAAATAACTAGTTTTTAACAAGAAAAAGTAAAAAAAAACAATAATCAGATAGCGTAATTTTTATTAAAAATCTAATACCTAACCTGTATAACCCGATTCCTATAATACTATTTTAACGAATGTAAAATATGTTCAGCAATTTAAGTAGAACACAATATACTTAGTCTGGCAATGAACACTTACTCACAATCAAAAATAAACAATTATTACTTTTGAATTTGGAATCTGTCATTTTTTAAAGGTTGTTCATGGTGTTTTCTTAATTTCGACTCCAATATATTTAAAAAAAAATTGTGATATTAAAATGGATTATATAAAGAAGGCCAAAGCCAAATTAATTTTTTGAAATTCTCCGTACACTTGGTATTAATCAATGTTTGTGTACCGGGCTATTAATAGGAAAAAGATCTAGCCGTCCACGTAGTTTTCGTTCAAAAAAGGCCCATAACAACACTATGTTCAATAACCAACAATAGTTCTTTCAGCAAGACTCGGCACCGGGTTGTAAAGCTCAATCCACCCAATTGTGGTTAGAAATGAACGTTCCGGACTTCATTAGAGCTGAAGACTGTCCGTCATCTAGTCCTAATCTTAATCGAATGGATAATGATTTATGGTCAGTTATAGAGATTAAGACTTGTTCTTAACGCAATGATAATTTGGAGTCCCTAAAACAATCTATACGCTTGGCAGTTAAGAATGTTCCCATAGAAAGAGTGCGTGTTGCTATTGATAACTGGTCTCAATGTTTAAAGGACTGTATTGCAGCCAACGGAGACCGCTTCGAATAAGCTTTATATATTTTTATGGTTTTATATTAATGTGTTACATTAACACACAGTGTAATAGTAATAAAAGTTACGTACTTACAATAAAAGAATGTTGTATATCTTTGTAACAATATTTATGGCAAGACTGCTTAGTGTTACCATAAATATTGTTTAGCAGTCCATGTACTTACGTGGACAACTAAACTATTATCCTGCCTATAGGCTTCGCCGTAGTCGGGTAATAAGATTCGTAACAGTGTGTTAGGCACTTATATTCTAAATCCATATACTAAAATAAGACGGGACTTATGTATTTGTGCCACTTTAGAGCTATAAAATAGTTGTAGGTATTAGAATCTTTACTTGCGGATATAGCAAGAGAACCTCGATCAAGCAAAGTAATTAGGAAGAATTTCAAAGAATGACTTCAGAATGATAGAATTGCTTTTTACATGTTGGTTATCACGCTAAAAAGTAGCCCGAGTCTTACTTCAAGAATCGCAGTATCTTCCGGCCAAATGGCATTAAAATCGCTTCACTGATTTAGCTGAGAAAGCGTAATGGCAGTCAGAGTTACTTTCGTTCATATAGTAGGGATAAGAATAATCGTATATTTAATATATATGTATGTTGAAATTAGTAGGTGAATCACGTCCGGAAACTACCGTTTAAACGGGACTTGAACCATAATTGTAACGAATGTATCCAAGTTTGTTTTGGCTACGAACCATCTGCCCCAGGGCGCCCTGGCAACTACACAACTATCTTCGATATGACAGATTAATTTATACAGATTTTGAGATTTGCATGTATGTGTTAAGTGTTAAGAGTGAAACATTTTCAATCGAAGCTTAATATCATAAATTCGAAAGTAACACGGTCTGTTCGTAGGTTACGCTTTCACGGTCTAATTACTAAATCGATTTGAATGAATTTCGGTTTAGAGATAAACTGAATCTTGGAGAAGGACATAGACTTCAAGGTATATTATAAAGGATATTGAAAAATGCAGAAAAAAAAAAAACGGAACAGTCGGGATCGGAAGTCCCACACACGGCCTTCATATGTCCCCCCACGAAGTGTATGGTGCAAAAAGAATTAACCGCGTACAGACATAGCATGAACACAGTTATACTAAACGTATGCTAGCTGCTGACCCACGTGACCTCATCTTTGTGTCCTGTTGCCCGAAGCGTGATCTTATAACAGCGTGAACAAAATTTACAATATAAATTATAATGTGCTAATCTTAAAAGATTAACATATGTTGTCACTTTTTAAAGAACTTTCAAGGAGGAACAATTATTTCATACATTGTTTTTGTAAAACTTAACTTAAACGCATGCAATGAAAGCTTTCAAAAGGCAAAAAAAAAATTTCCCCTGTTTCGAAATATTCCTTATTGCTTTTTCATTTTAGACATAGAATTGTGATGTCCCTTATAACTTTCCTCGATAACTGGACTATCAATCGCTGAAAGAATTTTTCATATCAGACAGGTATTTTCTGAGTTTAGGGCGTTCAACGAAATCTTCAGCTTTATAATTTATTATAGATAACTTTATTATTTATACTATTCACATCATTTACAATTCCATTCGTTTACGTCCCCCCTTTTAACATTTCTATGTTAACACTGACCCGACAAATTTTTATGAATAGATATTTATGAGATAGATTCCGAACCGGTCCAGATGAATACAGGTTAATCTCTCAAATACTGTGGTCACATCAGGTCATATGTTATCAAGGGATGCTGTGTTCATCTGTGGTAGGTGAAGGGTTAAATGGGATGACACACTTTATTTGTGTCTGTATCTCAATAAAGGATGAATAACTTGGGTGTAGAAGGGTTAAGAAATATGATATTTATAAGATTTTGTTATTAAAACTCTGGAAAAAGTATTTTGGTAGGTTAGTGGTTAAGAAACTAAACTTAAATATTTTACCTATCTAGTTCCACACTAAGCAAAGCTTGTATTATGAGTACTAAACAACTGATATAAATACATTTATATATTTTTTTTAATATATTTATATAATAACGGCTCCAACGATTTTCATGAAATTTTGTATCCATATGGTTTTGGGGGCGATAAATCGATTTAAATAGAATTCCTTTTCAGAATATTTCAAAAAAAATACCAATTGGTCATCCAGGTACTGTTGATTAAACAAGAAAGTGTTTAAAATCTATAACCCGTCTAGTTATAACATTTAATAAAGTTAGTTTATACAACATTTGTCACATTGGGCATATTCTCAACTTTGGAGAAACTATAATCAAAATCAACAGCATTCGAGTTGGGTATAACAATATATTTTGGTAGTTCATGGGACTACCACGATACTGTAGCGCTTACGAAATATTCTTTGAGGCGCAAGTTAAGTCTTTTGCTATCTAGAGAAACCGCATAGTTCTTGTCCAGAACTGACCGTGTAAGAATACCATTATTTGAAGTCTGTCAGAAATATATACATTTTTTAAGGGACAAACGAGCAGACGTATCACGATTACCGATGATTATTATATATTTACTTTTTTTATGTAATTTAAAAATTTAATTGATATGTTTAAATAAGAGAACCGGTAATTTAGGAAAATTATGACCAATATATAGATTCGCCGTCGTCACAAAAGTCGATTACAAACAACCATAGAGGTGAACCTAATAGAAGCATATCAAAATAACACGGATATAGCGAGTGTATTTGGTATCGATGACCATTCTATAAGTGGTTGAATGTGAAACCAAACCTTACAACAGAATTTAATGTTTATTTTAAACTAACTGAGTCCGGCGATGCTACCAGCGGTACAACAGCAACCGCGGGTAACGCCACGAGGAAAGGCTAGCCTAAAAAATTAGGCTAAATTACTCCTTATATCAAGTATCTGCCAGTGAAAGTCTCGTCAAAATTAGTCCAGCCTTTCCAGAGTTTAGCCGGATCAAACATACAGACAGACAAAAATTTTAAAAAAAGGTTATTTTAGTACATGTATACATACTTAAGAATTTAAAAAATCGGTTTATTTTCACTCCAATTTGATATATTTATATAGATTATATTCTTAATTTATTTTTAGGATTATATAGCCCTAAATGGGATATATAACCTTCTGATGGTATAACTAACCCAAGAATTAATAAAATTTGATAACAATTATTTTGCTAACTGCATTTGTTGTTGTAATTCACAATTCTAGACGAGGATCAAGTAAGTACTTTGCTGAAAATAAATCTTATACCTTTTAACGTGTATACAGTTTGAGTGCCATCATCCAAACTTTTATCTTTTAATACTGTTAGTATATTTCTATAATAGAAAACTGTCAATATATACGTAATGTATCTTTCTCATCTTCTGGATGTTGAGGCCGTTAATATCCGGGCCACTAATTGCAAAAAGAAAACAAGTCTAACAGGTTATAAGTACGGGATAAAAATGTCTGGGTATTTTTCACCGGGTAATGGCGGCGTAGACCGTTTGAGGGCCAGGGAGGGAATGCACGGATAATTCTTTGAGTACGTGATTTTGTTTCCCATGTCTAAAAAACCTTTGGAAATTCTTTAATAATCTGTGTTCTGAAAATTGTTCAGTATAAATTATAATTCAAGGGCTTGAAGAAAAATGTTCATTATTTTGTACATATTAATAATAACTCTTATTTAAACACCTAAACTACGTGATAAAACAAATTTTCTTAAGACTTAACGTATTTCAATAAATATCTAAGAGGTATTTGAAATGAAGAATATATTATATCCTAATACTATATATTCTATAAGACACATATGTGCATAGCTACTCAAATACAATAAATTATAAAAGACTTTCATTGAAATAAACTTCAATTAACAGAATCCATTTCATGTGTGCCGAAAATACTTTAAATTAGAATAAGGTTAAGTACATATAGTTTAATACTTAACTATATATATCTCATCTCGAATTCCGTAACACGTGAAATTACCTCAAAAACTTGATCGCAAATCAATAGAAACAAAACTAGAACTAAAGACCGCTAACCAAACCGAACACTTGTACCAACTTTGCAACTCCAACATTTCATTCCCAAGTTCGGCCCTGCGCATTGGCCGAACGAACCCTTTGGCTCCCCCGTCCCACCTCGCCACCTCACCGCCCGCCACCCCCCCTAGTTTCCGAATTAATTGCAATCAAAAGGAAGGACACGAGTGTAGTCCACCCCTAACTTGGTGTGCCATGTTGAAAATTTGCCCGACGATTGCGGCTGTGTGCGAAAATATTTACATGTGTGCTATCATTTGCGTATTCATATTCAGGCGTGTGTGTGCGTAATTTGCACGCAATGGCGTACGGACACCCGTTTGTATCTGAATAATGATCTAAGTATAAGTTCTTAACAAACAAAAGTAATTGAAATAAGGAAATTAATAAAATGTTTAGTTAAGATCTTAAATATCTGTCGAAACTGAATTTTCTTTATTTCATTCTCAATGGATTGTCCATTGGCTAGGTATTCATACCTGATTTGTTGTTTAAAAAAATATAAATAATGAAATCATATTTAAGATAAAAATACCATTCAAAAAGTTGAAAACCTACTCCTTTTAGGAATCTGTTAATTATAACAATTTACCTTATAAATATAGCAAGGGTAAAAGGTTTGTCTGTAAAAATCAACTTTTTATTAGCTTTTTTAATTATTTACTTATGTCAAATAATATGTTTTATTACATGTTTTCGTTAGGAATCTAGTTTTAGGCAATGATTAAAACATTCTATAATCATTCGTGTGATCGCGGACATTGTATCTCTGACCTCTAATTTTTATGACAGCCAAAAATTGTCTATTGGTAATAGGTTTTAACTAAACAAACATAAGAAAATGAAAAAGATATTGCCATAAACGTACTTATGTAACTGAAAAAAAAAACTGATTCACATTGCACCTATTCATTGTTTGTTGTATTTGAGGGGTAATATACATGTTATGCGGACCTTTTTTTTTTTTTACTTGGTGGAATGCTTTTACGCACTTCGCTCCCCCCCCCCCGCGGGGACAGGGGGTTCGCTTTGTGCGGGACTCCTGACTGACTCGCCAGACTACCCACTAAACCACCACGGTGTGCCACTCTGCGCCTGAGACGGGAGAGATCCGGGAACCGCTTTCTTAGGCCATCCGGGTGTTATGCGGGCCTAAGCCAAGCATGAAACGTTAAATTGAGTAGGTGGATGATATAGATGAGGATGTTAGAAATTTACGAGTAATGCGGCAGGTATTGAGTATGGTGGCTTTTTGGAGCAGATAAATAGAGTGTGGCGGCATGTGAAGTAATTCAAGATTTTGGGTGAGAGTTTTAGGTACTATGCCAGTAGATGAAAGAACTATTGGAACTATATGTACTGTGTGAACTTTCCATTAGGTTTTGAGGTCTATTGCCAGATCTTGGTATTTTGGTATTTTGAGAGTTTTTCTGAAATAGTATTATTATTATAAGAGTAACCTATATACTTCGTCAAGATCTAAGTATCTCCAAGCCAGACTTCATTGAAATTAATGCATCGGTGTAGTCGTGACAACTTAATAGACATAAAGGCAGAGTTACTTTTGAATTTTCAATATTAGAATAGATTACACAATTTTTTATACGGTAAAATCAGACTAGTAAAGCCGCTCATGATTTGCCCAGGTTTAAGT
>PKRV01000322.1:3728965-3868899 GCA_003709505.1 Hyphantria cunea
TATATATATATATATATATATATATATATATATATATATATATATATATATATATATATATATATATATATATATATATATATATATATATATGCTAAGTATTAAGAGATACCTTTCAGATTTCTATCGATAAGTACAAGACTGAAAACCATTAGTGAATATCGAGAAAGCATATACACTTCTCATATAGGATTCTACGAAACTACATTAATATTTCAGAGTCGGGCCAAGTTTGCGGTCCTTTCTAAACAGCCCTTGGTCTTCCAAAGTTATTCCAACTTTGTTGCAAACTTTGGGAAGCTTTTGGTGGGGTGTGTAAAGATTACAGTGGGAGGTGCCTTATCTTAGTTTCGTGTTAGTTTGATAATGAAAGTTGTTGTGTTTTAAAATTTTGGGGTCGCTAATGTTGTTTGCGTGTTACAGACCTGTTTTAGGTAAGAAGCACATGATTATGACTTGGTTGTAAGTGATTCACAGCGTCTTGTAAGGGTTGCTTTTTATTTCTATACGTAAAGTAAGTGACTAGTTAAAGATGTTTCTTCTTTAGCATACATATTTACAAAGTATGAAATACAAATAATGAATATGAAAAATACTGAAATAACGGTTTAAGTACTGTCGATAGCGGGGCAAATAAGTAAACGTAATTAATATTACAAGTACGGCCTGAATATCATGAATTTGTGGGGAAATACATTTTTGAACCGCTTGGAGTCAAGGCTCTAGGTTCATAGGGTCAGATTGTCTGGGCTATACTCAATTCTTCAGTAACTGAACGGCGCTTATCGTGACCAGAAGGCCGGCTTTTTTCACACAGAGAATTAATTAGCATTGTTATTCAATGTAGCAATGCTGAGAGTTTTTCGGGAATGCTAAAAACAGACTATATTTATTGACGTTTTTTTTGTAACTATTTTAATTGTTTTAATTTCTAGTATTTAAATTTAATGTTACTTAATTAAATTTCAAATTACTAACATTTCGTTTTGACATCATCACAATAAAGTTCAAATTAGCGACAATTACATATGATACCCGTTTTTGTACATTACAATGCGCCACCCAGGCAGTCGATTGAGTCACCGATTTTGCATACACATTAGCTTGTGCAGTTTTTAAAGTTGAATCTGAATTACTTTATAGGCTAAATCGTTTTTTAACTGACTACAACAAACATACATACAAAAAACATACAAATATATGTCATGTTTTCACATAAGCCATAACTTTATATATTACTTACATCTTTTTTTTTTGTTAAATTTCATACTCTGCAGTAATGTTCCACACTCAATACTTGAAGATAAGACTTCTAATACAATATAAAATAACCGTTGAAGTACAATCCACTTGTAACTATTAAACAACGTTCACCCCGTAATATCACAAATAGTTATAACAACACAAGTCAGAAGCAATAAATCTATGTATCAATACATAAACAAAACTATATTGTTATCTAAAGCAATAATAGAACATATTGTTAGACTGATGTTATCTTTCTACTCGTTGAACATTGCAAAATGGTGATACCACTCCAGGAGCCACTAGCTTTGAGAGTAGGGTGTACACTTATGACTAAATTAGTAGTATATTTCTCAAAAATTCTGTTGAAAATATCCTTGGGTTTTTTTGCGCTAAGCAAGTAACATAGTCAAAATTAAGACCTAGATCTTTTTTCTTGCACCCCTTAACATATAATTTATATTCAAATATATACAAGTCACAATTTAAATTTAAATAGATGATTTAAATTGTTTTTGAAATGGTCCATATTTTCTAATGGAGTTATCGGGTTATTTCACATTAGCAGAAATCTACGTATGTACTTACTACGTACGTAGATAGATACCGTTCAGCTAAAAATTATGAAAATACCAGACTTGCACAAATTCGGATGCGCCTCTCAAATAGAATATATCGTTTTCCTTTGTGTGTTGTTTTTACTAATTTATTTCAACTCCCAAAAATATTTCAAGGACCAAAATCAAACTATTCTTAAATTTTTGTAAGACTAACGAAAAAAAGCTTTTTTTTACGGCAAAAAGATATGGGTATACTGTAATTATCCTACTAATTTTAGAGACTATGGTCACCCTACCACTTACGAATACGTAGCAAAGTCGAGGAGCCAACGAGATTTTGACCAATTTATAGCGTGCCAAGTGGAAAGATAAGCTAATACGGCTTAGAAACGGGGGTTTTGTATTGGAAAACTAATTTTGCATAAACTAAATGTAGGGAGCGCATTCGAGTGAACTAATACGACAGGTACTTAATGTTCAACTTGACATGTATAAATATGTGACTGGTTATTATTATTAACGGGTTATTAGTGATTATTTCGTAGACCTGTAAGTAAAATATGATATACTAGCTATACGTATACGTCGGTTATCACGGTGATTCTTTTATCTTATATGACTTCTTGATTTGTCGATTGGTTGAAATAAAACAAACACTAAACGTTATGTTTTGAACAATATATAAAAGAAAATCGCATTCAAATCGGTTAAGCCACTTCTGAGATTAGCGCGCATAAATACACAGAAAAACTGCTGTTTTGAGTTCTTTTTCTTTGATAAGGATCCCCCACCCCTTCTTTAATTTTTACAGACATCAACGTCTTACAATTGTATTACATGTATAGATTATTCGTTTTAGTCATAAAGTAACATTTATGATATGACTTCAAAATGATACAGTCGTTCTAAGAAATAGTGACTTCCATTTTTTTGGTAATATAGTAACATACGAAATATTTAGAATTTAATTCGAGTATTATTAGTATTAGGCAACATTAAAGAGAAAAAAATACATTTGCACAAACAATTTTACGTACCTATTCGCTATTAAAGGACCCTACAGTATTAATTTACGTTTCTCATATATATTCATACATTCGTTTCAACTATCACCATTCTTAGCATATCAAACGACAAATATCCAAATTAAACGGAGCCTTTTCGACATACCTTAGTTTACATAGCGCATACTAATGACTAAGGCACGCGACGACCACGAGGGGTGACCAGTAAGGGACGAAAATTTCCGAAAGGGTTTACCCTAAAACTGGGGCCGAACGCGATAATTAATGCTTTAAAACGACTGTGTTTTATCACACATCAACTAACAAATTTCTACTCTTGTTCGCTTTGGGTAAAGTTGAAAATCGAGTAACTGTGACCAGCACATTTGGTCCAATTTTATAGTGTAGGGTGGCAAATAATAAGAGGTTTTGGGTACATGGAAAGTTCGAAGTTGTTGATGAATGACACTCAGAGGACCCATTGCCCTTCGAATGTTTTAAGTGGGTAGGATAAGAAATGTCGGATATCTAGTGAAATATTGGAAGCTAACAGAGTAAGGAGTTCTACTGTTTGTTCGTGTTGATTTCCTTATAATTAATACATACGCAAAGTTTCGGTATTATTCTTTGATGAGCGGCTGGAGAGTTGTTCGTATGTTTTCAAACAAGAGTTTCTGAATTATTTATGTCTTAGATTACTTTGTTTTTGATCTTAATATATGTTTAGATTGTATTTTAACTACCGTATTGTCTTCAGTTAACTTTTTCATTATTAACTCATTTTTTTATTAATTGTGAAGGTTTGCAAGCGTATTATTTAAACAAAAAACGCTTGGCTATTGAACTAATTTCTTTTGGTATATAATTTTACTCGCACTGAATTTATATAAAATTCTATATTAATTCAGTGTGAGTATTTATTTACTTAGTTGCGTATGAAATATTTTGAATTCTTGCGAACTTTTCTCTGTATACTTACTACTTTGAAGCCAAAAGGAACCGTAACCGTTGAACTGCTAAACCAATTTTAATCAATGTGGTGTCAATAGATTCTTATTTATAACTCGGGTGACATAGGCTGTTAATTTTTTTCATTATCATTATCATTAGTTATTACATAGACAGGTTGTAGTTTTTTAATTTGTTTCTTGTCATGATTTAGGTTCGATGAACTTTAGAGATGCTATTATTATTATTTTTTTGCAACATCTAAATGAATGAAGTTGGTTGGCTACTTATAGTTTACAAAAATATTCTTCTTCAATTTATCGAGTTTCATATTCCAAAGCGTCCAATCGTGCAGGTCATTAGTGAGTGACGTCATACAAGGGGCTGATAATTAGCGTTTCCAATCCACCCTCAGCTCTCGGCATATGGCGATGGACGATGTGCAAGTCATCGACAAGATGGGGGTGAGATGTTACGTGTTTAAGATAAATTGATGTAACAGCCTATAAATAGAATATTTTAGTATTTAAATAAAAAAAATATGTTATGTTCAAATTTATTAATCGTACCTTCACGGCATAAAACGCTCTTGTATTTATTCTCTTTTAACCCGACTGCGAAAGAAGGAGGGTTATGTTTTTCGAGGTTTCGTATATTTCTTTGGCACACCCTAGAGCCTAAACGGCATGTCGTATTTTTATGTAAGTGGTGTCAATAGATTCGTCTTAGTCACTAAGTACACCAAAATTAAAAAATAAACAAAATTAATGACTTTTTGAGTCATAAATTAATCTTAAAAGAAATAATTTTGAACGATGATTACGAATATAACTCATATGTTTTATATATGATATTGACGCAGTCAGGTTTTATTTTTTAATAATTTATTAGGTACTTGTTTATGTTATATTTGTAACTAGATTAGTCCGCGGTGACACCCACGTCTATGCCAGTTATCGCAGTTAAATGTAGCCTATGGCCTTCCTGAACAATCAAAGTATCACCATGCCAAATTTCATTGAAATCCGTCTCATGGATTAGCCGTTTAATTACTTTTCCTATCAACTTTTAATACCTATAATTTCCACGTCATTCTTTAAATCCCATGGTTACCTGAAGAGATTGTAAGACCTCTAGGCAATAAGGCTGCCACTCGTACCTCCTAGCTTTAAGTTATCTTTTCAATTAGCATGGTGTACAATAAAACGATTATTAATAATATTGAAATTACATACTGTCATTTATAGTCTCGATTGTCGGCACTTAATGGAACTTGTCGCTATACATTCTAGAATTAAAATAACTTGTACTTATTTCACTATTTAATTTATGTTTTCACCTGACCTTATCGCCTTAACCTAATATTTGAAGACGCCGTAAGGTGAAACCGGTCAATTGTAAACATAAATTAAATAGTGAAATTAGTACAACTGATTTTAATTCTAGAATGTATTCAAGACTGATAATGATGAGCTTCTCTACGATTTCGATTTCCTTTAAGAAAAGAGCGTACTCCTTCTTAAAAGGCCGGCAACGCACTTATGACACCTCTGGTGTTGCCCATGGGCGGCGGTAATTGCTTACCATCGGGCGATACGAGTGTTCGTTTGCTACCTATTCCATAAATAAAAATATATGACATTAGAAAGCGATGTATATCGGCGAATCGATGGTTCTATATATATATATATATATATCTATATAAATATAGAGTATTATTGTGTGTACATTTTTTTCTTTTTTTCACACCGATGTCACGCAGGAATTCATACATTTAATGTATATTTGTTCAACCAATGGTTGTTTAAATTTGCTTTTTAACGATAGAATTTGAACATAGTCTTTAATTTGTATTTGTATGTTTCTGTACTAATACTTTAAATTCAAAAGTAACTCTGTCCGTCTGTGTATCTGTTACACCTTCACGGCTAAACCACTTCACCAATTCCGATGAAATTTGACAAGGAGATACTTTGATTCATTAGAAAGTACATAGGCTATTCCTTACCGCGATAATTGACATATACGCGGGCATAAATTACTAATGTAATAAATTTGTGTACCATGCATTTATTTGATTATTTCATTATATTTCATTTTTGTCTTCAAATCAACAACCTATAATGTCCCACTGCCGGACTCAGGTCTCCTCTCAGGAGAGAGTGAAGCCCATACGACCTCACGCTGGCCAAGTGCGGGTTGGGGACTGGCAAGACTACGTTGTGGCTACGTAATCTTGCCATTGGATGTTTTCAAGCCGCCCAAAGGTCTCCAATTAAGCTTTACGATGGTTGTCCTATGATAACAACCGGTACAGACTGCTTAACGGGACCTCCGAATCACGGAGACGCTCATGGTAACATGCCATATGCGTTCACCCATCCAAGTACTGACCGTGCGATGCTAATCGTCGTTGATTGTTTCTAATCACCGAATGCACCTAGGCTATGAGCGCCTCATTTTTTTATCTTAATACGCACTATATACCTATATCCTACACCATAATCCCAAGAAAACGGAATATACCTTTTTTGCGTGAATCCAAATAGGTATGTACTTGCCGTGATAGATCTCAGATCACTCAACATTTATAGAAGCACTGGTTCACTAATGAGGCACCAACTTTGATATCGATATTCTTGTATGTACCTCTGAGGATACGTTGTGTTGCCATTATAATTTCTACTATAATAATTATTTGTGGTAAAATTAAATTACTGACACAAATTGTTGTGTTAAAATGTTGAATCACATTTTTATTTTTAATCTTAGCGGGGCAATGAAGCACTTAATCATATGATCAAAAAATTGAAGAGTGTGTTTGTGATTTCACAATAAAAGATTTTCATTTAATGTATATATAAATTACATATTTTTATATTCACAAAATTAAAAACTGTTTTACACATCTCTTTAATTTTTACAACAGAACTTGCTTGTCTTTCTGTTCCAGCTAATCTCTGGAATGTCTCGACCAATTTCGACTATATAAGTATATAAGTATGTATATACTTGCTATACATAGAAAACACCCAAACTCCGCAACAAATATTTATAGATCATATAAACATTTGGTCCGACCCTGAAGACATATATTTTTACTTGTTTCAACTGTATTATTGTACTACATCGAAGTGCTATTTAAGCAACGAATTCTTGAAATAAAGTAGTCTAGAATACGAACAATATACTCGCAATAACACATTTATCACCCATTGTATTTCTATCATTAAACACACGCATTACTTAAGCCTTTGAATCGTCTTTATGAAACTATGAAAACATAATGACCATACGTCACGTCGTAAAATACCTACCAAAAACAATGGGAGCTCGCGACAGAAATTAATATATCATTATGTCAGACCCATGTGTATTCCCGTACATGTTATAATAGTATTTCGCTTACTCGCATTAGTATAGGTATATTCCGTCTCGCTCTTGGGAGGAAAGTTTGGTATGAATACGCGAATCTGTCCCGTGATTGGGATTTGTTAATTTTCGCGGCTGAAACTGCAGAACTTAAAATTCTAATGTGCTACAATGCCTCGGGGTAGTGTTTCAGTTGTTTGCCCTCAATTTATGTGAAAACAACTCGTAGTTGAGATTAATGATGTAATCTTAATGGTTATGTACACGTTATGAATATTAATATTATTACAGTTTAAGGGTGACAACTAAAACAACCGTATAAAATCACTTGTGGTAAAATCTGTATATATAAAATATATATAAATTGCTGGGATATCACATAGTATATAGTATTACATAATAAAAAAAGTAACTATTGATTACAAAATGTATATGACGTACACCGTTCGAGAGCCATACTTCGGCATGCATGGGCCAGCTCGACCGGAGTGATGCCACGGCCTTATAGAAAACCGGTGTGAAACAGGGCCTGCGCTTTGTTTCACCGAGCGAGTAAGGATACCAGATGCCCATATTCTCACCCCCTCCCCACCCCTCCCCATCTCCCATGGCCGGCAACGCACTTTTGACGCCTCTGGTGTTACGGTTCCATGGGCGGCGGTAATCGCTTACCATCAGGCAATAAGTCTCCTCGTTTGCCCCTATCCCATTAAAAAACTAAGGTATATCTAAATCGCAATTTCAAACTCTCCACTTCCATGATTCTAACATCAATGGAGGCTAATACGCTAATGCCTACATGATGAATAAAAACGAGGGCAATGATAGTGCGTCTCTCCAACTTTGCTGCACCGCTCTTCACATCAGAGGCTAATTTACACGGAGCCGCTACAAAGAAAAATACGCTAATTAAAAAGAGGCGACACAAAGTGTCATAGCAAACGGAAAAGCCTGGAAACCCGGCTTGTTGTGGAGCTAGTTTGTGCTTTTGGTTCATATTGATGTGACTTTGTTTCATTTATAAATATATTTCGTATATGTAGTGTGAAAGTGTGCTCTTATTAGCCTTAAATGAAGTGTGCTTAATGAAATCAGATTATAAATATGTTTACATTAAGCACATTTCATTTCACATTTGACACATTTTATATTATAATATTTAACGAAAGAGACTTTAAAGTTTACTAACATAAAATGCATACGTACATTTTTCCTGCAACTCTTGAAAGAAATGATGGTATTAATAACAATCATACTGCTTTCAAATCAATTTATTCATCTTTTTTATGCAAAGAAACTTACTCATATAAATAATGAGCATATATTAAGGTGAGGTATAAAGAAGATTCAATGAAATTTATATCGCATTAGTAAGCGCCCATTATTAGATAAGTGAATACTAGTTAACAAGTTGACATTTATAATGATTGGAACTATATTTTTCTTACTCAGAGAATTGGCATTCGACGTCACAATGAAAACGTCCGTCTGGGAATTCTACTAGACGTCTATGATACAAAGGAATTTTATGAAGCAAGTAAGTAAGTACGTGCACGAAGTAAGTTTTTACTGTTTTAATTATTGGTTTTTTTAGTATTTGTGAAACATCATAATTTAAATTATGAATTGATATATTTTTTATAATTGTCTGAGTGAACTACAGACTAAGTTGTAAGACGATTATTTTTGTTGTATAATAAAGTATTTTCATCATACCCCAACACTATACATAGTTATTACCAGCACCTTACAACCCTTATGTACACGTAAACATAACCTTGTTACACTAAAATAAAACCATTAAAACTTTTTAAACATATTACTCTACCCAAGCGAAAATCCACTTGACAATGAAAAAACAACCGCCTTACCATAATTTCATACAATACTCGTCGACAACGTATTGTAGTAACAAGGAACGAACAACAGGGTATTTACAAGGGCTGTACGATCTCAGAAGGAAATGACGCGAAGGAAAGACTGTAATGAGCTGATTCGAGTGCATTGAAGCCAAGGCATGTTCGCTGGTGAGCCACAAAAGCCCCGCAGCTTTCAAAGGAAAAATGATGCAGAGTTAGTGTAGTGACGTAATGTAAATGTGTAGGCTGGTTGTGACTTAATTGGTTCTTTTACCACATTATTACGAATAAAATGTGCACTGTATTTGAGGTTTTTAGTTTTAATAATGAGTGAAGTAAATAAATACTTATTTTAGTATGGGACATGAAAGAAACCCTGAAAAAATCGGATTACTAGGCGGGTTAAATTTCAATTGTTTTGAATGGTTTCTTTTATTTTATTGACCAGTAACTTGAACTATAGATTTTTGTACAGTGTGATGTCAACGTATACTGGATCTGCGTCATGCGCCATATTTGTTTTTCAATTGTGGCAAATAAGTATTTCGCGTATTAATATATAGATCAACTAGATTTGTCCGCGAATTTTCTTGCGTGTATGTTGGTTATCGTGGTAAAGAGTAGCCTATACCCTTACCCTAGCCAAATTTCATTGAAATCAGTGCAACAGTTTAGCCGTGAAAACGTGAAAAAACAGAGATACTTTCTTATTCATAGTATTAGTAATATATAGATTCTATAAAAAGGCGCTCATAGCCCAGTTGCACTTGGTGATTAGAAACAAAGCACCGAGGGTAAGCAACAATAACGCGGTCAGTACCTGGATGGGTGACCGCTGGTGGCACGATACCATGAGCGTCTCCGTGATTCGGAGGTCACGTTAAGCAGTCGGTCCCGGTTGTTATCATAGGATAACAGTCGTGAAGCTTAGCTGGACGTCTTTGCGCGGCTTTTAAACATCCAACAGCAAGATTATTGTCTTGGCAATCCCCACTCGGCCGGGAACGTATGGCCTTCTGAGAGGGGGAGAGGAGATCCGAGCCCAGCAGTGGGAAATTGTGGGCTGTTGATGATGGATTCTATAACTTAATAATCTGTTTTTAATATACTACGATCATATTTTTGATGAAAGTAAATTGAAAGTGATTATAGTCTCGATGATAATAGTCTCCAGCACCACCTTGTGTCTAATAAACTCTAAAACATTATAAAGGTTTTATGTTTTTTCCAGATCTGTGTATCGACTACGTGAAGAGTGGAGCCATCAAGAATTAAAAGCCTTTTAATGACAGCTCGCTTCGTTGAACAGTGTTATGTAATATCGATATAGTTCAACAAATACAATAATTTTGTTTGTATTTTGTTTGTTAGTACAATAATTTCCATTTCAAAACACATTAATCGAATTTTACATTTGCTTGAGTTTTATTGACCTATTTATGAAATTTTGTTACATTCTGTGAAGTTTTCTTGTTATAACTTTAGACATTCTCAATTCTCAAATAAATACAATATAACATTATAGTAAAATCATAATGTTCTGTGATAGTTTATGCATATTATGTTTTATTTTAAAATTCCATATTGATGTTAATATTAAAATTGTAAAACAGATATGATAATGGTGAGAAAATGATAACAGATGAGGTATTTGAAAAATAGTAGCTATGTTATACTGTTTTAAACCCTCAAATATTTTATTTTATAAAAAGCATGATAAAATATTTCATACATATTTTTTTCAAACACATATAAGTACCGATCTTGACTGCACGATTTGCCTAGTAGTTTAAGCCACTTTTACAGGGCCAAGTGTCGTGAGTTCAAATCCCACACGACAACACTTTGTGTGATCCATAAATTGTTGTCCTAAGTCTGGGTTTTCCTTGTGTCCGTTACATGTATTTATGTAAAATCCCCCGCGATACAGAACGTATATTCCTAATGCGGGAGTTGTCTGAGTATATGTATATAAAATATTGTTCTCTACAAGACTACAACTAATGTTCTGTTGTTCTTCAAACTCACAATATTTTAATCACTCTTGTAAAAATTATACTAGTTATATGTCACATAATACCGTCCTGGTTAAGTGCTGTTCGCTTCTTAAAACCACCTATGGTTTTATCGAACGGCGAACGTAGCGACAGGAGGTTTCGACCTATTGTTCTGAATGTTCCTCTCGATCCAATAAAATATTTAAACGTACATTACTCTTTTATATACTCTTTTATTCCATAGTTCTCTTTTCAATATTTGCATCTACATTTTTTTCTAATAAACCATAGGTTATAAAATCAAATGTGTAAGGAAAGCAGGAGATTTTATCTTTAGTACTAAGTCTTAATACCTTTTTAACTAAAGTATAAAAACCCGTATCTGCTTTAGTCCTGAAGATCTGATGTTGATGTTTAGTATTAAGTTAAAAATGCAAATCTCGTAATGTGATGTATTTCTTGCTTTTTTTTTGTTTGTAGATAAGTGTAAACTTATCAAAATGAGTGCAGCTAGTTAATATGTTATTGCTGTGTTGTCTCAATCTCACTGTAAAGTTGATAACAAGAATATTTAACTGTTAATTAATACATTTCCTACATGCATTGATGAAAGATGATGTTCAAAATAAAGTATTATTATTAATAGGTAACTATATGAGTTTAGAGTAACCCTTACCCCTTCGATAGGGATGATGCGCAAGTGCAATTTATAAGATTATATCAAATATATGAGTTGGATTACATCAATACTATGCCACCTGAGCTTTTATAATATAACGTATGTGACTGCTGTGAATTTATTGAGATTCGATTCCCAGGTCGAACCAAATGTTTGTATTATCTGCAAATATATGTTACGGGGTTAGACTGTTTTGTTTGTATAATGTGTATATATATACAAGTAAAAGTATTTAGGTATTCTATCAGTCAATCTATTTTTTATAGTACAAGTTCCGCATAGTTTAAAGCTAAATGGAATGGACTAAAAATAATATATTACAGCTAGTTATATGATGAGAAATAATAGCAATAAAAATAATTAAATGCAAACTCAAAACTGACAAAAGCTGACAACATAAGCAAGGTAATTAAGATTTCCTATTGGAACAATTGCAATCGTAGTGGTAATTGGCATATCGTGGCATAACGTGACTCTGAGGTGGGGAATATGGCGATAAAGGTCCACAATGATGGAAAAAAGTGGCAATTCCCGACTACTCGGTATTGCAACCGCTAATTAAGGTGTCGCAATATCGCACGGGGAATGACGACGGGTTTAGGGATCTTTAGTAGATTGTAATACATGGTTTGCATACTAAAGCTGTTTGCTGTACTGTTGATGGTAAGAAAATGAATTAAAACAGGTATACGATCGCCCAATTCAAATATTCATAGTAACCACTGCCGCTGGAAGAAAATTCCCACAATGTGACGTGTCTTGTTATTTTTATTTCATTTCTATCCAAATATAAAACTGTCAAATACAGCATACAAAATTAGTGATTACTAGTGATAGCCTTTCACAATTATCAAATACAAAAACTATATAAACATGAGTTATTACGTAAGAATTTGTCTGTTTTCTAAGTGTGCCTTTACTGGATTTCATGAGGCCGTGCTTCTACACATGCCCTCATGAAATGCAGTTTGTTATGGGCGGAGGCAGTCACCTTAATCACTAGTCAGTGTAATTATAGTCACATAAAAATGTTTATGTGATAAAAAGCTAAAATTATTCTAAAGTAGACTTTTCTGTCATACGGAACCTGTGCAAAAATTCTTTTTTCAACCGCTTTTATTTTGCCGGTTGCATTACCATGAAAGCGTGCTAATTGGTAATTTACACTATTACAAGTCTCCTTATTGGCTTTGCTGGCTGCTGTAGTGCATTTTTTTGTATTCACAACTTTACACGTCAAACAGTTATTGTTTGTCTACAAAGTACTAAAGTACAAAGTAGTAGTAAGATATATTTTTATCTTCTATTACGATTAAGTCAAAAAGGTCAATAGCATAGTAGTCTATATTTGTTTCTATGTTGAACTGTAATGTTTAAACTACTGAACCGATTTTAATAAATGAGGTACAATAGAGTCGTTGTAATGGCCCGGTGACTTTGGCTTTATAAATATAATCAAAAGTTTTAACGTCGATGGCTTATATTTGTTTAAACTTTTTCTTGTCACAAGGTTGTTAATCTTTGGTGCCATAAAATCTTTTAAATATTTATTTTCCTTGCGTACGTTTACAATTTATTTACTTTATTGTTATTGTTGTGTACAAATCACTACAATTAAGGGCGTCAAGATAATTTGTAAATATATGTGATTTAAAATAAGTACATAGGTATATAGATCAGATGTTTGGTTACCACTGATCAAAAGCCCGTGTGATAAATAAGTCAAGTATTTTTTCCAGCGGCTTTAAAAGAGTGGGCTTTGACTTAACACAAGAATTAAATTTTCATGCCAAATTTGATATATAATAATGCATCAGTTTAGCCGTGAAATCGTAGCAGAGTTATTTTTTTATAGTATAGATTTAGAAGTATGAATAAATGTATTACTATAATATTTGGATTAAATTTTTTAAAGACAACTTTACATAGGTTAAAGGTCTTTGGGCGGCTTAAAAATATCCAACGTTAAGATTACGTAGCCACAACGTAGTTTTGCCGGTCCCCAACCCGTACTTGGCCAGCATGGGGATGTATGACCTTAATCCTCTCCTGAGAGGAGACCCTAGCCCAGCAGTAGGACATTATGGGTATTGGATAATACGTAGGTACTAAGATATTCGATGTATACCTATCAGATAGCTCATGTTCACTAACATTTAATAAATGAAATAGAATTGAATTTAGTTCCAAATCATGTACTTCCAAGGCTGCGTACCAGGTCTCAGATGGTCTGTCCCATGTTCGTCGAAGCCTGACTGATCGAACAAAGCGACGGAATTAGTTGAGGGCGGACGTATTAGCCAATTGGTATGCAATTTTGATAATTGAATAGTTGAATTGATCGAATTAACGGATTTAAAGGTTGACTGACGGGCACAGCTTAAGACTGCCATGTACTCCTTCTCTATATGCACATATAAAGTACCTCTATACGCTGAAACAAAATTGTTTGAAATACTTTTTACTATTTTTTGTTTTATTAACGTATACGTATATAAGTCGCCATAGATTCGACCAGGTTCGTTTAGCCTTTCTTTTTAACAGGTTCTTAACAGAAAAGTGTACTATGTATTAATCATGTTTAAAGCTGTATTGATAATCATATTACATGAAAAAAGACAGTAAAAAATAAAGTAGGTATCTACCTAAAAGATGGTGTGGTCGACTGACAGGCACAACTTAAGTCTCTCATGTACTCCTTATCTATATGCACTTGTAAAGTATCTTTAGAGCCTAAAACAGAATTGTTTGGAATACTTTTTAATAAACTTTTGTTTTATTAAAGTGTATGTATGTATGATTCGATCAGGTTCTACATGCCAGTGCATCCTAAAATACAAAAGTGTACTATCAATTAATCATTCTTAAAGCTGTATTGATAATCATATTACATGAACAAAAAATAGAATGAAAAATAAAGTAGGTATCTATCTACAAGATGTGTGGTCGATTACCGTAGCAATTGCTACGAGCTACGAGCTCCAATCAAAAATGAGAGAGACTAAAGATCCTTTATTGACTTAGTCATTAAAAATCTATTAGTTATATATCTATACAGAAAATAATTAAAATATTTTTTTCTAAGTTATGTTATATATATACACATACATACTTTTCACCGTGGGAGAGCCACGCTTCGGCATGAATGGGCCGGCTCGACCGGAGTGATACCACGGCCTCACAGAAAACCGGTGTGAAACAGCGCTTACGCTGTGTATCATCGAGTGAGTGAGGATACCGGAGGCCCATACCCCAATCCAACGCCCCCTATCCCCCTCACCATCCCCTTTCCCCCCAGGCCGCCATAGTGTGGGTCACCATGCTGCATTGTTCTTTTTCGCATTGAGGATGGTGGATTCTACTCATGCTTTCCATCAGGCAAGGCAGAGTCATTTTGGAAGCTCAAATATAAAAAAAAAAAAAATACTATAAGAAGCAATAGTAATGCTGTTTTCCTCCGTATTCTTTTTTCTACACACTCAGTACCAGACGTGGATAAGTCATCATATTTTTTGAGGTTTCTCTATACTATTTAGAATCAAGTCCGATTACAACCCCCAAGCTTTCGGTACTAGTATTTTCACACGCTGTATATTTTTAAGATATAAATGTAGTAACACTAAAAATAAAAAACTATACTGTGCTTCTGAACGTGTAATACCTTGATAAGAGCTTAGTCTGCTAAGAAAATATTATTGTTGTGTGTGGTTTCAGAAGTTTCATTTTAGAAAAAGAAAATTACTTGTAAACCTCAAAAGATTAATAAAACTACTTATATTTTATTTTAGCACAGAAGCAATAAGAAACGTTTACAATTAAAACTATTGTGTCGTCATTTGCCACCTCAATGTTGAAATCATTTAAATAAAATCTATCATCGCAGCCATCATCATTCATTACTTTAAACTTTCGATAATTTGTTAACGTTAACCCTTCAACAATGGGCCCGGTCTAACACGCCCGCTGTTGACAAAACTGTATTACCGAAAATTAGACAATATTGGCCCAAAACGGGTCATATTATGTTCATAAACCCACCGCGCCGTCGGCCGTGGACTATAAAAGAATGATCTAGTTGTTATGACCCTAAGCATTACGATGTGACAATAGAAACTAGAAATACCTGTTTTAGGGATTTTGGATCGGCGCCGGCGTTCTGTCTGAATAGCGGGCACGAGTGTTAAGTAATTTAATTTAATGTATATTTTGTGATGAAATTGATGATAAGTATCTTTTCTTTATTGTCCTTTAATAAACTCAAATAAAACAAAATATATAGAAAATACACACAATTCCTTACCGGAATAAGTGACCCCTACCAAGAAACATTCAGATAGATTTGAGTATTAAAAATAATTATTTTCTTTAAATAAAATTAAATATTCGATTTAGACATTATATTTCCGATAACTGTTATATTCGAGTATTATTCATACTTCTCTGAAAATGTTGAGTATAGTATAATAAATAATTTTCAAAGCAAAAAATACGTATGAGGTGAGTTTTTATTTTCTTTGTCGTTTTAAAATTCATTTTACTCATAAACGGAGGCAATAAGACAATATGCATATTATAAAATATATAAAAAACATCATATCACAACCGAGTTTCTTAAAGTAAATTTCTAGTCTACGATTATCCTAAATACTAGTTGATGTTACAACGATTCCTTATATGGATACAGATATTATACACATAAATTAGATGTTAGAAACCCACGCCAGTCTGCTTAAAGTCAATAATGCAAGGATGCATTAAAGTGCAAAATTAGAAAAAAAAGAGCCAAAAACAATGGCGACATTCGCTAGCATTGCAGTCCCCGTCCGTCTAGCTCTCTGAACAATAGTGACCCATTGTGCACCGTCCATTTTAAATGAACAAAATGGCGCACGAATTCAAACAGCGAACACTGGGATTTGAAACAATGCTTCTCTAATCCCAGTGAAGGGTTAAATGCATGCTATTGGTCAACCATACCCCTGCGGACTGCTTTTGTTACTGCCTTTGTATGTGTGTGCTTTGATATCTCTGTGTGAGTCGCAAAGTTTTCGCGTTAATGTCTTCATGAGCGATTTGTATGCGTGGAATGGATTTTATGTAAGTACCTTGGTGTTTTGGCGCCATCAGCAATAAAATGTTGGAATGTGCTATTCATGTCTAGAAAGTTTCATTAGATCAAAGTAAATATTAAAGTTTTAAAGGATTTGTTTAAGACAATATTCTAAAAACAGGTTTTGAAGGACTATATGTAGTAGTAGTTTTAACTAATCAAACTAAAGATTATTTGTTACAGGTAAAAAAAAACGATCCTGATAATACTTGGTCAAAAATATGATCGCGTATGGCGTTATTGGTCTTCAATTGTTGTTTATTGTGTTTAGAACTGTTCATAGACTCCCTTTATATATACATGGGTATACTTTTATAGTGTTTTTTACATACATTTTACATATATAGGCTCAACAGAGTCCTACGACAAACAATTTAAAACAGTTTTGTGGACCTATGCTTTTGTAGACCCATGCTCTAATAAAGTTTGGACACTTAACTTCCCAAAATAAAATTAATTATAACAATAACTGAAACCACACATCAATTTTTGGAATAGTATTAAGTCTACTTTATAGATATCACTCAAAATATAGTCACACATGCCAAGAAGCCTTTGTTCCGCACATTTTACAGCACGGCTGACCTACTGAAACAAAAGCTTTCACAGTACTTAGCGACATTCGCATAAAAACAAACGACGTTCAACATATCAGCGAGGACAATTCATCGAACCCGTCATGCGTGACAGCCAGAAACGCAATCAAAACTTCCTCGGGTACATTGTACCCGCCTACGCCCCACTTTTCTCCAAAGACTATTATTTGAATGTCTTTCAACCCGTGAGAAGGGTCTAACCGTCGCACGCCCACCCCCGCGTGTGCTTGCCTGATAATGTAATTAAAACAACACCTTTATTCCGAGCAGTCACATTTTGTAACGAGTTTTAGTTTGATATGTGGCGACATCTTTCGAAGATTTCAGGAAAACTTAATCTCTACGTGGTTTGAATTAGAAGTGAGAAATCTATGTTAGTGTGTTACTGGTTAACAATGTTTCTGTTTTATATTTGTATTTAGCTCTTCTTCAGTGAATACGAATATGTATTTTTTATTCCAATTGACGTTCAACAACAAAGCTGTAATTAAAATTTATATATTCTCCAATGAAACGGTCAGTCTACTCCAAAATTTCATAAGTGATTATAACTGTAGATTTCTAGGGGTTAAACTTAAGTGTTTTCAACAGTTCTACTTTCATAATTTGTAATAGGTATTTTTGCTTGTTTTTTCGTCTGTAGCTTAAAGCATAGTGTATGGAAAACACACATTAACCTCCAGACACTTAAAACATAATCCCTATAAAGAAACAAAGGACTGTCGCCCATTTAAGTCGACGAAGATTTTCAAAGCGAATTCGCGAGAGAGGAGAAATTTTCGGGGTAACATTATACCCGTACATTAGGGCTAAGTGATACCGTCACATTTGTTGGATTAATTCATCATCTGAATTGCCGTGGCCAGACTGATGGCCCGGAACGCCCGCTCCCCCCTTCAGGGGGAGAAAGGGGGTGCTTACGTACAGATAACTTTTCCCCTCTGTTGCGTATGGTGTTTTAATTATGTGTTGTTTTTAGTTCTTACTTGTTGTTTTATGCATAAATATTAACCTTTGGTGTTCTATTGTTTAACCCTTAAAAAGTTTACTTAAAAGCATCACATTAAGAAAGAATTTTTAACTATATTTTTGGTTAGTGTGATTTGTAAACACATAAGAATCAAAACAATAATAAACAGAAATTTATAGCTAAACCATTGCATCAGAAAAAAAGAGCATCAGTGAACCGTGAATGCAAAAGAAATAACAAAAAGTCCTTGACCAGTTACTAAATACTATACATTTTTATAAAACACTTCGAACTTATTTTTACCTACAAACAAAACTTAAATCACAAGCGAGGAATAAAGTTTTGCTAAAGTGGTAATCAGCGCTTGTAGCGCTTAGCTCGCCGATGCCCTTTTGCCCCCCGAATTAGACCCCCCTTTCTCCCTTTAATACCCCCTCTACAGGACAACGCAAGGATAAATGGGAGGGCTGGCTCTTCTGGTTAAGTGTAGATTTTCCGAATGCGGTGTTGATGACGGCTCTCTAGAGTTGGGATAGTGTCGATATTTTTTAAGATATTATGTGGAACAAAAACATCTCCTTTTCTTTATTTTTGCTGTAATTTATTGCCTTCTTTAAGTAAATTAGAAGTGATCACAATCTGGTTATATTTTAATAAAAATTATTATTTCAGAGGATAAATTTGAATTGATTCTAATTTTCTGAAGACAATATGCGTAAGGAGGAATAAACACTTAGCGTATTTTTTGACCTTATTTTATTTGAGTTTATATATACATGGGTTGAGTGTTTATTACAATCTATTTATATCTAAGCATAATGAAGCCTGTGCGTCTATGTCATATAGTAAGGAGACATACTATAAATAGTAAAAAAAAGAAAACATTCATACGGGAAACTTTACTAGTTTCCCGTATAAATGTTTTCTTCAATAATAAACTATTTTTTTTTAATATTTCGGACGTTTGATACACAACGCCATCTAATCCTAAGCTAAGCAGAGCTTGTGTTGTGGGTACTAGAGAACTGACATAAATACGTATTTTTTTTTGCAAATACATACATATTAAAAATAGAAAACGCTCAAACTCTGACACAAATATTTGCAGATCATACAAATATTTGGTCTGAGTTTGAGCGTTATATTAAACTATTAAACTATTTATCGTTTGGCATATTAACGTAAATCGTTAAACAGTGTCGCATTACATTGATGTTATGTCGATACGTGTTTGAGTGAAAAGGGTAACATCCCTAGGTCGACATTTCCCGAGACCGTTGGACAGCGAGGTTGTAAATACTCGTGTAAAATTGTCCACATTCCCCCGCAGCTTTTGTTATATATTTCTTTGTTATTTACCTCCCTGTGCACGCTACCTGATGTCGGAGTACTATGTGCTTGCAATTATACTTAGAGTGTATTCTGTCGGTGGAACTGTTTCGGATTTACTACGTATGTAAAAAATACTATATAACTGTGGGAAACTGATATTTTTATTTAGACAGGGTTTTAAATTGTATACTTAGTGTGCTTGTTAAATTATCTATACATCTATCCGACTTGAAGTTTGTAAAAGGTATAGGTGCGTTTAACAACAGTACCTAAAATAAACCTTTGAAAAGTTTTTAAATTACAGCATTTATTACTTCGAAATTGGTTCATTTGATATTTATGTTATGACATCACCATATCGAGCTTCACTTTGACCTCCGTAGGAGCGGTAGTATAGGAAATAATTTCATACCAATCATATAGTTACCTAAAAGAATACTTATTACGAATACTTTCTTTAGTTAATAGAGTAACTTCTTCTAAGTACATTGAAATCGGGTAATTTATTCAGAAAAGCAGCCTATGAATATACTCTATACTTTTTAGTTAATAAGAGATTTAAAACAATTCTATGAAATAAAAGAAACATATCTATGACAAAAAAGTTATATTCGAACATTACCATTGTGTATCTTTTTTACCCTTACAAGTAAATACTTAACCCTAAAATGCTGAATAGAGGTATAACGCGACAACATAGTCCGCGGTGTCGTTACGCACGAACCACGCGAGTTAATTGCGAAGCACAAATGAGTGAGCGAGCTACCTCGCCGGCCGACACCTGCTGCGGGCTCACTTACACGGGGACGCCTTATTTACTAATACTTTAAGCTTAAAACATGTGAATATAATTATTATTTAGTAAGTTTTCAGGCATTAATAGCCTAAAAGTCATTTAAGCGACATATGTTAAGAATTATACAAATTTAAATGGTAAATATATATATTATTTTCAGGTTAGATGTGAACAAAAATTTTGAAATTTGATGTAAGTAAGTCTGAAAAATGTAAATATTGTAAGAAAAAAATCATTCAGCTATTCGAGCTGAAAGACATTTCACCTGTTGTTTCTCTTAGCATGTTAAGAAAGTGTATTATTTATTTTCAAAAGAAAATTGATCATATTCTTGACGAGAGGCTTAGAGATTATGGAGTAACAGGTGTCATGTCCCTCCAACACAAAGGGAGGATTCTCCTACCAGGTGAAGTGAGCATATCTGGCGGTCCAATACTCAACGCTTGAATTTGGGAAGTTTATATATGATAATCAGCGCGAGAACTTCTATTGCACGATTCGAGATTAGTAGTATTATGTACTTAGTGTAGTAACGTCACTCTGTAGTTTGGTCTATTTTCGGTAGGTGGCGCTGCAGTATGTTGCTGTTGAGGGGTATGAGCAAGTCGCCACAGAGATATTAAATTACCATGGTTATACTTTCAACAGTATTGTTGTAACAATAATGATTTATTGATATTTGCTGCAACCAAAGCAAGAAGATTCTGGGCAGTCAAATGACTTACATTGTGTTATTTGCAGCATTTAATATTTAATTTCACTAATTAGAACAGATGTAAATCAAAAACAATTACTGTTTATATTTGTATTACCATATACAGATAACAATATATGCTGATAATTATTATTAACGTTTTTTTTGTCAGTTATTGTAAATGTTAAATGTAAGGAAATTTGAACCTTATATTTCAGCTTTTGTTCAATACATCAAAAATTGATGACATCACGTTCAAGAAATGATAAAAAAGTAGGAATGTTGATATTTATTTGTTACTCTTAAAATTCAAAATTTGCACGCTTGTAGTATCCTACTAAATATAGATGAAAATCAAGTCATTAGCCTTACTATGCGCTCTGTACGTCGCACCTTAGAACAAAATGTCTCCCTTTCACCTTCTACTTTCGCTTGGATAATCTTATTTTTGCCTCAGCCAAGGTGCTATAATTCTACCCCCAACAGAATAAAGTCTAAACTCCCTTAACGAACCACTAGGAGTTAAAATGTATTACCTTTTATTGTGATCCTCAACAGGGATTAAGAGAGAGCGCGGTTTTGAATTTTGATTCGGATTGTAGCGCTCAACTTGGCCATCGAAATTAGACCTCTCATGGATTATTTGTCGTCCCTTTTCTAATCAGATCGTATAAGAAACAAGGGGGGTGCGGTGGTTCAATATGTATTGGTTTATTCGTAACTATGCACACCTATTTTGCCTATTGCTTTGATTACATTCTACAGAATGGTCTTTAATGAAGATTTTGAATGTTGAAGGCGTGGTTTGTGATGTTTAGAGTCTTAAGCAGCACTGTTATTGTGTTTGGTACAATTTTCAGTAAGTATGATCTTTGTAATCACAGATGTAGCTTAAGATAGAACTTTTTATACTACTTAAAACCACTCACGAAATCTTGATATGGGTCACAAGGTAAATTCCTATAAATGTGTGAGAACTTTATTCCCAATTATGTACTTTACTTTTAAGGAGGACCGTTTTGCTTATGGAATCGTTTTGGTATTGTAGCAGCTATAATAGATAATTTTTGACACCAAATCAGATGTACTATCAAAAACAAACAGACAGACCAAAAATACCAAAATTAAGAAGCTTTTATTCCAAAGATTTTTAACAGTTAAAGGTTTAAATTATTTTAATGGTAAGTAAGCTGAGAGATTAATTATTTTCCGTTCAAATTGTAAATATGTGAAGAGGCTATATTGCATAGGAACTCATAAAAAAAAAACTTTACCAGCACACTGTTGTACACTGTACGGACAATCATGGACTCCCAACGAACTTTGATAAATTTACAAGGCAAGAAAATAATTTATTAACAACACAATTATAGTGACCATTACCGTTGGTCACTATAATTAAAAATACTTAAAAAACAATATTAAAACATAATATTCTTTTTTAAATTCGGTTAAGGTTTAGCTGTATCTCTATTATATTTTCACATTACATTTACCTAATATTAAAACTCAACCGGTTACCAACCCACGCTTCGTGTGTATGGTCAGTTATTAGGGCGTTTTAACCCTTTCAATGCAGCCCCCGTTACAAAATGACCTCTTCGACCCGTTTCTCCGTTTTTCTGTTAACACAACCCTCCGTCGCGTGCTGTTTGTGGGGTAAAAACGTTATTTTCTCATAATAATAAATTTTATTATTTATTGTGAAACATATGTCCTCGCCTATTATTATTTTTATTAATAGTGTTGATGTGCCGATAACTTATTAGTTTTGTATTGATATGTTAGGGTTACGGCAAATATATAAAATATTGTAATAGTTATAGAATTACCAATCTATTTTTGGTCTAAGTTTTAAAATTTATAAATTATTAATTATTTTTTTAAGTAAAAAGTAATTAAAGGGTATACAATTCATGCATTTTTTTATACAATCGATTACATGGACACCCGCAACACCAGAGGCGTCACAAGTGCGTTGCTGGCTTTTTAAGAAAGTTTACGCACTTTTCTTGAGGGTTAGGTCCGGGAATGCCGCATATGATAGTACATGCCACAGTTTTGTTGTGCAAGGCAGAAAGTGCCTGGAAATACGTACAATTGTAAACTGCCAACCATCGAGATGATGGGGATGAAACTTCTGTCGCGAAGAAGGATTGCAATTTACCTGTGACAAGTGTATTATCATATTTATGCACAATTCAGTAAATCCACCTAAATTAATTACATCTCGATTTTTAAAAGAGAAAGTGTATGGAATACATCAATACCTTTATACTGTGGCGACTTCCACATACAGCAGCAACATAAATATATGACGAACGCCATATTGAACTATGGAGTAACGTAGTGTACGAAGAAGCTACTAATCCTGCATCGTGCCTTAGAAGTTCTCGCGCCCATTAAAATATATACAACTTCCCAACATCAACCATTGAGTAGTGGCCCGCCAGACATGATCACCTCGCCTGGTCGGAGGATCATCCCTTTGTGTTGGAGGGACATGTGACCGGTTCCTCCACAATAATAATATTGTAATTTAATTTTTTAAAAATATATATTCTAATAGATTCCCTAAAATCATTTATAAGAATATAGCCCGACGAGAAAAACAATAATATAAGTATTTATATAATGAATTAAAGACAAAATACCGATAAAAATCGATTTAATATATGTATCTATCTATTTACCACTTAAAAATATCAAATCACCGTGGGAGAGCCACGCATGAAAGAGATGTACAGCATACATGGACCGGCTTGACCGGAGTGATACCAGGGCATCACAGAAAACCGATGTGAAACAGTGCTTGCGCTGTGTTTTACCGAGGGCCCATAAAATTAAGGAAATTTCATTGTTAAAGTGTTATTGTCAATCTCAACAGCCTAAAATAACTGTTTATCACGAGTAACTAAATTTCACTAAAATAAATAACCTACACAGTTATCAATACCGGACGGTTATTTTTCACCACATGTTCTTTTTACGATAAATAATATAATAAAACGAATTTATGAATGTAAACTAGAAACCTGTTTTAAAGTGACCCTTTACATTTGCGAAATGCATTGCGAAAAAATTGCATTGTCCACGACAGCAGATGTTTTAATTCATAATAGTTTTATTTAAAATAGACATTGTGTCCGTTACTACTTGATATATAAATGATATGTATGTAGAGTCTATTGAATAGATACTTTTGACACTTGTATTGCCATATTGACTTTCAATTAAATGTAATAAGCTGTTTTAGAATTAATAATAATAATAGTTTATTAACAAAAAGCCATACATTGTTTTTTTCTATCTCAGTCATACATATAGGCTCAACACTAAGTACATATATTTTAATTTCATAGAGATAGAGTGAACGTCAGTGTCTATGGTAGTACAAACTAAAATTAAATTCATTTGCCCTTTTTTTTTCGTTTCGTTTTAAGAAGACAACTCCCGCATTAGGAATTTAAATTCCTGTGTCGCGGGGATCTTTACAAACATACATGAAAACGACACAAAATACACCCAGACTTAGAACAACAATTTATGGATCATACAAAGTGTTGTCCCATGTAGGATTTGAACCCACAACATTTGGCGCAGTAGGAAGCGGTGTGGCGACCACTGAAACCACCAGGCCAACCGTGTAGTTACTTATTCCACTATATTGATTAAGTACCGATAGTAAATAAATAAATAATCAATCAGAGGTTTCTTTAAATTAAAACTACCAATGTAAAATTAAAGACGTACCTAAGAATAGTACCTACCCATCTAAATATGATTTGATTAAGTAAACTTGTCTAAATAAAAAGAGTGACGGTTGGCCGAGTGGTTGAAAAACTCCCCGGATCCCTCCCGTCTCAGGCGAAGAGTGGCACATCGTGTGGTTTTCGTCGGTTCGATTCTGAAACACCGCCCCGTCGCAAACCCCGGTCGGGTGAAGGCCCGAAGGAGTTTCCAGAAGTAAAAAAAAAGTGGTTAGAAAGTCGCCACTCTGCTTTCTGTAGTGCCAAGTGTTCTCGTTTTAAATCCTACTTGCGATAATACTATCTGTGCCCCACAAATTGTTGTTCTGAATCTAGGTGTTCTTAGTGTCCGTGTCATGTACTTTTGTAAAGTTCTGCGACACAGGATGTACATTCCTAATGCAAGCAAAAATAGGAATATATTCACTGTAATTTTTTTATGCCTACTTAATGGCAATGATAAATCCGAAATGATAAATTAATTACATAAATAATTTTATAGTCAATCACATACACATAAGTATAGATAAACAGATTTTATTTAAAAATTTTATTTGTTTTATATTGAATAGGCTATCAACCAACTTTATAAACTAATTTAAATTAAAGATTTTGTGACGTCAATTCTTTAGTAAAACATTTATACCTTATTTCATGTTAAATTTTGTCATAAATTTTATCTCAATAGTGATATTCGAAAACTAACCATTTTGGTGAATAATCAATTAGATTTTTTAGCAATCTTTATAGCATCAATCCTCATCATATAAACAAGAGTCTTTACCACACAACCACTAGACACAAACACCTCAATATAAAAAAATGTGTCTTCTATACCCACTATGCCATCACCATCATCACCATGATATTGATTTATTATTGATTAAGTTAACTATTTCACTTAAATAAATATAGTACTCATTAGAATATAAATATTCACTTAGTTACACCCAATTAAAACCCAGCAAAAAATATTCTAACTTTACACATAAACTAATAAAAATCAATCAGTTATTGAACACTATTTTCTTTTCCCCTACTTCGGCTGACATCAATATAGTGGGTGGGGCTTCACTGCCCATTGGTCAGTGAGTGGCGAGTGGTCAGGCAAGCCGCTCACATTACCAGGGGTCGTGATTGTTGTCTTATAACAATCGGTCACGTTAACATAATAACGTGTCGTTATTATTAGTTGCGAATAGCGTACGGTATTTTATTTAATGATTATTTCTTATAAGATGATAAGTGTGGTCTTATTAGAATATTCTGATTGCGAAAAATTCAAAGAAAATTTTGTTTTCATATTCAATATCGGACTTGAGTACATTTTCAAATTCAAATTTCAAATTTATTTATTGTAACAAAGTATGGGTACAATTCAAGTGCAAGCCCTGATTCCCAAACTAGCGTGAGCTATGTGTCAGGAATCAGTAACTTCCCAAAAAAAATAAGGATACAATAAAGGTTTACAATTGGAACATCTCTCTCTCTCTCCTCTCTCTCTCTCTCTCTTTCTCTCTCTCTGTGTGTGTGTGTGTGTGTGTGTGTGTGTGTGTGCGTGCGCGTGTCTATGAGTTCGTAAAAATTTGAACTACGTCGCGATTGAAAGCAAATCCTCTACATCTTCGTAACCAAATCTCCCAAGCCATATTTTTACCTACCATAAAAATAAAGTAGTTGATTTAACTTTGCTTCGTATATTTTTCGCATAAAAATATGATAGTTGGTATAGTTAAAAATAACTTGATTGCCTCGGTGGCGCAGTGGGAGCGTATGCGACTTCTGTGCTTTAACTGTCAGAAGTCGAATGCGCTCATGTCATATGTCAGTGAAATGTGTGCATTTAAAAAGAAAGTATTTTATAGTAGTAGTAGTAAGTGTATGCACGTATTGCTTTACACGACACTAATATCAAATTAAATAGTAAAATTAGTTTGACAAGGAATTTAAATATACCTTCACATTCTTTGTCGTCATCCAAATCTTGACAAAAAGTACAAATTTCATTTTGATTTTGATGCAAAAAGTTACTATTCATGAATTAAATTGTTCGTTATTTATTCTTATGCTAGATAGAGAGAGTGTAGAGTGCTAATCACTGTGATTTTTGCATATTTAAAATGACACTGAAACGCAAAAATAAGTTCATCCTCAATAAAAAATTGTTTATCCTAGATGGGTAGCGAAGTCAAGATATATGCCCCTGCAGTTAAGATCACCAGATGCCCTTTACCTAAGTTTGAATTTTAATTATATTCTTATTGGAATGAGTCTAAGGGATTCTATTAAAACTGTGTCTGTGATAAGAGAAAGAGCCGATTAATTTAAAAAAAGGGATTATTCTGCAAACGAGTAGATGGGTCACCTCAAGGTTAATTTAATTTAATTCATTTTAATTTACTTTCAGTTTCTTAATTTTCGCAAAATAAAAATACTGGTTGGTCTAATGGTTAATAATGCTAATTGTTAAACCAAAGGTTGTGGGTTCGATTCCCACCTAGGACAGATCTTAACCGATCATTTATTCTGTCTCTGGTAAGACAACCATAGCCCTGGACTGTTGATCTGCGCAAATGGATGGCAGGGGCTGGATCCGAGAAGCCTAGGATCGAACCAAGTACCATGCAATTGGATAGGCTTAGGCTCAGCAGTCGTAATGTAAATTTAGGAATATATAAACCTAGCTTACCAGAAACTATTCGAAAAGCGAAAACCGTGTCTGTTTTCAAAAACCTGGGATACCCTTCACAAGTATTCATTGTGACAGATAATAATATCTGTCACAATGAATTCATGTATGAATGAAATGAATATCTTGGTGTCATTATATGTAGTAACAAGCAAGCACAAGCATTTATGTTTATTTATTATTTAAAAATTTAGAATACTCATGTGTAGTGTGTTACTGTTGTATTAACTGCCTAAAAATATTGAACACTTAAAATCCGTTTTAAGGTTTTTATGAATTGAAAGCTTAGTTTAGATTGACAAATTTTGAAAAAACTTATGATGTACCTTAAATATATTAATAAAACAAATACTGATTTTATTTTATTATTATTACATTGCATAAATTGCTACATCACTTAAAAATATTTAATTACTACTGTGGTGTAAAAATGTAAGCAATCTTTAAAATGTAAACTGAAAATTCTATAGTGCTGCTATCTATAGGGAGTGTTTTACTCTTACGCCACGGTGATTTTGCTGCCATCTATTAGAAAATGTTGAAATCTGATGCAAAATGTCGATATGCAGTTTCGATTAGTCTTATTGGAAATCAAATAATAATCAGCATCGGAAAGAATCGATTTATTGCATCATCGACTGAATTATACACATATAATGTGACAGTTCAATGTACAGGTTGTATCTCTTTGAAAATATAAATAAACGGGTTTATGTTTAACTGGTGTTCAAAGACATGAAAACCATTTTTTAAAATCGAGATTATAATATTCAAAGTCATTATATATAAATCAAAGAAATCAGCAACAATAAAAGTTTAATATACAATTTAACGTACCTTTTAAATGAAACATAATATTATAATAACTAACACTATTTTTAGAAGTATTCCTCAACCCTACTCTTATTTCATTAAAGCACTAAGTTATTGTTTCTGCTACTCGACGATAGATGGCGCTAGCGGCACTTAGCGCGATGCCAAAAAAGTTTATCCGGTGATTAAAGAATAAAGTTCTAAAAAAATTAGAATGAAAGTTAATTATGAACGGAGGTAACTTTAAAAGTTTTACTTATCTTGTTCCTTTATTAGAATTTATTTCTTGTTCATTTTATTCTAGGAATTATAACATGACCTATAGAGCAGTTTAGATACTTTTGTTTCTACCCATATTGTACGACAAATGTGACTCTATGAGTTTACATTTAAGACTAACACCTAAATAACAGATTGAAAAATTAAAAAAACAATTGGTAAAATCGTGTGTTTTTTTGTTTTTTAGTTGGGCCTTGTTATAAACTCTGATTTCATATTTGTTGCTTGCCAATTATCCATAAAGGTTGGTGCATCTAACTTAATTTTTAACCCAAATTTTATTCCAATTTTTTTTCAATCACAAAATATTCCGAGCTTTCGTAAGATCCAGAATTTTTTAACAACTTGTGAGGCTACAGAAAACTACACTGAGAATTTTTTTATGGCCAATTAAGGAGTAGCTATTATTAAAGACTAGGCCTACAATCGAAGACTCTAATTAAGAAAGTTCTGCATTCATTAGAGTAAAACGTCATCAATAGACCTTAGCATTTTGCTGACTAGACATAGGTCCTAAAACAGGTTTTAACCTGCTATACAACGGCTAGCTAGGCGAGCTGGTAGGTAGGTATAGTTTTTATTACAAATTATTATTCTCTTTTCAGTGTCTTTTGTAGTTTGAAATGTAGTCGGTGCTTACGACCTACAGTACGTATAGCGGCATTAAAACTACGTGTTTTTAATCCGTCACCACACGAAATAACATTTATCACTATTGAATTACGAGAAACTCAATCAGATTCCTCCTTTCGTTCACTTTTAAAAAAACACCTATGATTAATAATAATAACAACATTTATTACTCGAAAATAAAAAAATATATAATCTGTTCAACTTAAAACTAGTTTAAGTTACTATCGAATATGAAATAGCCTCCGTTGCCAAGCTAGGTAGAAACCTGTATTTCGGCTAACGGCGCTATTTCCCATAGGAATTTCTACTATTATATCTAATTAGTATTTATTATAAAAGAAAGGTTAATATAAGAAGAACTAAATGATAAGTGTGAAGTGGACCTCTCTATGACTGTGTGGGTGGTGTATTCAAGTAATTACAAATACCCATGTATAAATGATGAGATAAGATAAGATGGTCCGACGACCTGATGAAAGTCGTGCGCAGGAATTGAATGCGCCCAACGCAAGACTGGGTCTTGTCGAGAGTCTTACGGAAAACCTATGTCCAATAAGAACTTCTATCGGCTGATATAGTGATGAATTATGAATAACCAATCAAGCTGTATTTATCTAGTTAATCTTTGTTCTAACTATCATATATGAAATGTAACCTTGTACATTTTGGGCACAAATGGACCGGCGCGACCGCAATGATGCTCGGCTTAACATCAAACCAGTGATACAGAGTTATTTTGATACTTTTAATTGATTTCATAAAGATATCAGAGCCTTATCCTAGATTCAAAGGACAGTAATGTATTTATAACTATAAAATTGTCCATGAACAGGGGTAGTTACTTATGAGACGGTACTATTAGGTGACCCGTATACTCCCCTTACACTACCAGAAAAAGTTTAAAAATCTATAACTCGACCACGTTAAAAATTTCGAAAATATATACCTCACTCTCACCAGGGCCATTATTACATATCTATTGACACCTCATTTATTTAAATTAGGTCCGTCTAGACGCTACGTTAGAAGATACAAATTGCCAAAAATTACCTTTCCTTTAGACTTTGCCAGTCGGGTAAGAAATAACCCTTGTTGTACGCACAGTCAAATTACCTAAGTAGTTGTCTAGCAAGACATCATTTTTTAATATAAAAAGAAGATACCTAAGTATAAATATACCAATTCCGATCCGTATAGATATGTATATATATAATCTGAATATCGGAAACGGCTCCAACGATTTTCATATAATTAAGTATGCAGGAAGGAGTTTTTGGGGGCGATAAATCAATCTAGCTAGGATTAATTTTTAGAAAATTTAACTAAAAAATACCGTGCCATGCTTGTTCATCTATGTACTATCACATTAACGTACACGAATAGTGTATATAACACGCTTGTATAACATAAGAGACAGATGTTATTTGACACTTCTGTAATTTCTCATATTGAACATTTATAACAGGGTTTTACCCAATCTTCTAATTTCCTTGATTTTGAAATTCAATCATAGTTCAACTATCAGTAAATATCAACATGGTTCAAAAATCTGTGAAGGTGTTTTTGTATCGAATTGTGTGGCTATAAAACATTTCGGCAACAAAATTTACGAAACTACACGAAATAATAACCGACTAGGCTAAGGTCGCAAAAAACATTTTGCTATTAACTGCACGTAGTTTACCGGCGATCGTCACTGCGCTTCCTACTTCGCCAAGTGTTGTGGGTTCAAATTCTACGTGAAACAGTTTGTGTGATCCACAAATTATTGTTCTGAGTCTGGGTGTTATTTGTATACGTTTCATACATGTTTGTAAAGTTTAAGATTTATTCCTAGTGCGGAAATTGAGTTTAAAAAAAGTTTTTACTCTTACCATGACCCTCCATTTACAGCTGTCGATAATTTTTTGATATATATAAAACAAAATAAAAAATAAAGTTTTTTTTTTTAATTTCGATGAACCCAGTGTCACTCTTACGACTAAGACGAATCTATTCAAACCAAACCACTCCCATAAAGATACGTCAAGCGCTTCCTGAACCGCTACAGCCTACTCTAGGGCGTGCCAAAGAAATATACATACATACATACATATTTTATATACTTTCGAAAATCACAACCCTCCTTCTTTCGCAGTCGGGTAAACTAATCAGTAAGGAAATAAATCCTATGTATGACATTATTATAGTTTAATTCTTCCTTATCGCCCTCCCCCCATTTTCTTATCAACGACCCTTAAGAAAAATAAAATTGATATCGCTTTCTTGACTTACTAGCTGAGTCCCGCGGTTTAACCCGCGTTTATTGTTGTACGTTAACATCCACGGGTAGCACCGCAGGGATAAGCTAGTGTGTAAAAATAGCCTGAGCTGGGAGGGGTCCGGATGGCGTAAGAAAGCGGTTCCCGGATCTCTCCCGTCTCAGGCGCAGAGTGGCACACCGTGTGGTTTTAGTTGGTTCGATTCCGACACACCACCCCGCCGCAAACCCCGGTGGGGTGAAGGCCCAAGGGAGTTTCCACACGTTAAAAAAAAGTGTGTAAAAATAGCCTAAGTTACTACTTATTACATAAGCCCGTAAAAGTCATGTTAAAATCCGTTCCAGAGATAACTCGGAACAAACAGACAGACAGACAAAATTTGAAATAAAATATATTTTGGTATAAACAACAACCCATAATGTCCCACTGCTGGGCTCGGGTCTCCTCTCAGGAGAGGGTTAAGGCCATTCGTCCCCACGCTGGCCAAGTGCGGGTTGGGGACTGGGGATTTTGGTATATGTACCATGTATACATACATATGCATTTAGTAAGCAGTTATTTTTAATATTACAAATAGACATTGTAATTTTATTTATTTGTATGTGTAGAAGATAAGTGAAAATCCACAATTCTGTCTTAAATTTTCAGGTAGTACCTTTCACAATAAGTAACGTTAAAAAACTACGAATGAAGTATTGTTCCCTTGTCTTGAAGTTTTATTTTTAGAAATTCGTTCACTGTCACAGTGTTTCCAAATCCTCTCATAAATTATTTCAGTAAGTCAACAATTCTATAGAAAAGTCGACGATAAAACTCTTTAAAACATAGACGTCAAATATAAATTCTTAAATTAGTAGACGTTTGTTTCTTTCATGCGCTTATATTTTATTTTATGGAAAAAATATTCAAAATATATACTAAAATCGTAAATGGTTGCTGTCTGTACATCGAAGCCATATAAGAAAAACCATTATATAGGGCTTTGGGAACGCAACAGACCCCAAAACAATGATTATCAGAATTTTTGTCAGTATATCAGTTTGTCTGTACGTTTGTGGTCGTTAATCTCAAAATCGGCTTAACTGACTTGAATGTGATTTTCACTAACGCGTTGCGGTTTGCTTCTCTTAACATTTCATGTTGGTTTATTTCAATCGATTTATTTTTTATTGAATCTAGCAAACGAGCAGACTAGACGTATCGCCTGATGGTAAGCGATTACCGCCGCCCATGGACACTCGCAACACCAAAGGCATCACAAGTGCGTTGCCTTTTAAGGAGAAGTACGCTCTTTTCATGAAGGTATGAACGTCGTACTGGTTGGGGAACCGCAGGCGACAGTTCATTGTGTTTTACAGTTTTATTGTGTGAATCAGGAAGTTTCAGGTATATCAGTTTGAAGAATCACTGATATAACCGGTCTTTGCGAGGGCGGATCCGCAGGCAGGAACTTGTATTGACTATTTTTGTCTTCTAGTTGTAATGTAATTGGTCACATTTGGGTGGCATGTATAGCTCTCGTGTTGATATAACAAGCTTACAGAAAAAAAAACATTGTAAATCACCAACCCTTGCGGTTTTTCGTATTGTGGCCTAATTAGTATCTTATGTTATTGTTTTACATAACGGCAAGTGCAGCGTAGGAAGGCCTCCCGCAAGATGGACGAACGACCTGGGAGTTGCACGCAGCTCGCTACCGACCGGTCGAAATTGAAATCAATTGAGGAAGCCTACGTTCAGCACTGGCCTTCTTATTATTTATTGTTTTATATATCTATCTTTATTGAATCTACAAAGTGAAATGTCCAACAAAAACAGTCACAAAATATGTATAACAATTGGGGGTCTTATCGCTCGCGGCGATTTCTTCCAGCCAACCATAACACGGAAATAGGTGTTTCAAAATTTGGGGGAGCTTACATATAGCCAGAAAACAAAAAACTAAAAGAAATAGTAGAGATCCTTATACAAATGTTATACACTATTCATATTACACAAACATACTTATACACACAACACAACACAACAAATACTACACAAATAATACTACTACAGTCTAATATACATATAACATAAAATTAAACCAAAAGTGTGATAAATAAAGGAAAAATAAAAGTTAAAGATAATATATTTATATACTCCCGAAAGGAGAGCAAAGTATATCTTTTATAACTTTGTAATCTGTGACTATAGATAGCATTGAATTAAAACAAACATTTCAGGTAGAAAAATACACAAATAATAATGGAGACACACATAATTATTAGTCTCTGAATAAATGAATATATACAAACAAACTGCCTCGGTGGCGCAGTGGTAGCGTATGCGACTGTTGCGCATGAGGTCTCGGGTTCGATTCCTGAGTCGGACCAAATGTTTGTATGATCTGCAAATATTTGTTTCGGAGTTTGGGTGTTTTCTATGTATAATATGTATGTATTTACAAAAAGTATATATTTATTTATATCAGTTGTCTAGTACCCATAGTACAAGCTCTGCTTAGTTTGGGACTAGATGGCGTGGTATGTTAAAATGTCCGAAAATATTTATTTATTTATTTTAAACACCAGTAGCATGAATATGGATAAAAAATTTTTTTTTTAATTATCTTTATTAAAATAAGGTATTTTAAGTAGTATAATGAAATGATATAATTTCTACTGCAATTAGAATACGCGAACACTTTTGAATGTGATAATTTTTAAGCAGATAGGTTCGGCCTTTACTAACGGGGCTAACCCTGAGAAGAAAGGACGTAACAAACTCAGGAATTATTAGCAAAGCAGAAGGTCGCTGCTATCTTTATTAAATAGTGTGAAATAGTAAATAGTATAAAGATATAAGAATACAATTATTTATAAATATAAATAACTATTTTATAACTATCTTACACACAACGCCATCTAGTCCCAAGCTAAGCAGGACTTGTATTATGGGCACTAGTCAACTGATATAAGTACATGTATACTTTTTTTTTGTAAATACTACTACTACATATTATACATAGAAAACACCCTAAACTCCGAAACAAATATTTGCAGATCATACAAACATTTGATCCGACCCAGCAATCGAACCCGAGACCTCAAGCACAGCAGTCGCATACGCTACCACTGCGCTAAAGAAGCAGTCAAAAAAAGTATTTATGTCTTACTGCAGAATAGTTCCTTTTGATATTAGAGAGAGACTTTGATGTACCTTACTTTACTAGTCTTTTTTTTTTTTCTTTTAAAAAGACAACTCCCGCATTAGGAATATACATTCCTGTGGCGCGGGGATCTTTACAAACATACATGAAACGGACACAAAGTACACCCAACTTAGAACAACAATTTATGGATCACACAAAGTGTTGTCCCATGTAGGATTTGAACCCACAACACTTGGCGCAGTAGGAAGTGGTGTGGCGACCACCGAAACCACTAGGCCAACCGTGTAGTCAAGAAACTAAGGACCACATTGTCTATAAGTATTTATTCTATGCCAGTAAACTTTTAGCTTATTTATCACTTGCGTGTAGCATATAAATGATAGTTAGTAGTTGTTTCCTACGGTTTTATCTTAATATCTATAACAAAACCAGCTAATACTCTCGGCTCCGATCACGTGTATATCGATTAACGTGACATAGAAAAGCCCATGTCTTTTTCCAAGATCCTATCTATCTATACACCGACATTTATCCAATATTTAGCCGTGTGAACGTAACAGTCAGATAGAGTGACTTTAGAATATAAAATAAATAAATAAATAAATAAATATAAATATTTCGGACATCTAGCACACAACGGCATCAAGTCCCAAACTAAGCAGAGCTTGTATTATGGGTACTAGACAACTGATATGAATACATAAATACTTTTTTTTGTAAATACATGAACAGCATTGCATTGCAGCATACGCTACCACTGCACCACTGAGGCAGTCAAATTAGTATGAAACTATGAGGCGTTCATAGCCCATTTGCAGTCGGTGATTAGAAACAATCACCGAGGGTAAGTAACGATGGCGCGGTCAGTACCTAGATGGGTGACCGCTGGTGGCATGTTACCATGAGCGTCTTCGTGATTCGGAGGTCATGTTAAGCAGTCAGTCCCTGTTGTTATCATAGGATAACAGTCGTGAAGTTTAGTTGCAGGGCTTCGGTCGGCTTAAAAACATCCATCGGTAAGATTTACCTAGCCACATTGTCGTCTTGCCAGTCCCCAACCCGCACTTGGCCAGCGTGGTGACATATGGCCTTAACTCTCTCCTGAGTAGAGACCTGAGCCTAGCAGTGGGATTTTATGGGTTGTTGATGATGTAAGTATGAATAACCTATTTAACTTCTAAATCCCCGTACCCGTAATCAGTGCAGTAAAGAATTATTTAAATTATACAGCTCCGTTTTGACACAGACCTCTGATCAGTTCCTATCCTACCTTCTCTTGAATCCTAACCGGTCACAGAGGGTAGGTATCTTTTCTAAATTACGTGGAAGATAAATATAAGTCTAAATATTAAATAGGATTATCGCTATTCAGGATCTGAAGAAAAGTGTACAGATAATCGATAAGAGAGATCATTGATGATGATACCGGAGGCCCATACCCCAAACCCTCCCCCATGCCTCTTCCTATCCCCCAAAAGGCCGGCAACGCACTTGTGATGCTTCTGGTGTTGCAGGTGTCTATGAGCGGCAGTCATCACTTACCATCAGGCGTTGCGTCTGCTCGTTTTCCCCCTATTACAAAAAAAGAAATTAAAAAGAAAAAAAATTACAAAAATCTAAATTTTCTTCATGACATTTATATTTTTTTCTATCTTAAGTACTGCTAAAAGATAATAATTAGCTTCTATATTCCAGGATACGCATAAAGATAAGTGCCCCTAATATCACTTTTCAGTACCTTTGAACTACTGATATCAGTTCTGTTTTCACATTGGAGACTCTCAGAAGGTTTTTCTGGCTCATTAATTCTATTATATTTTTACCTGTGTTTTTCTCTAGGTTGGTGTTAGACATGCTCCTTGATGATTGCGATGACGTTACATCTTCATCACGGCAACAATCTTAAGTAGATGATTATTTCAAAAGAGGTTTTAGCCTGTTATAGCACGCGATTTGGTAGAGTTTGTGTCCAGTTTTCCACTTCTTTGTAGACCTACGTAGTTGGATTCTCGTAGTCGTCTCTCACGTCACCCACGGGATGACTACGGGTGACGGTGATACCAGAATTCATAATCTATCACCACACGGGTGTGATGATGAATTTAGAATAATAAGGAAATTTCTATTAATATGTATTACGTAAAATTAAACAACAGTTTGATTAACAAATTGTGGATATTTATTGAAATAAAAATAATAAAAATGAAAAATAATAAAAACAGTTCATCTTTCACGTTTACATAATAAAATTTGTCTTAGTTTTTTTTTCTTTATTTTGTCTCCTTTCGTCGTCCTGTCTTTTACTTCGACTTACACTACTGTACTTGTATTTGAATCAATTAAATTGAAAAAGGGTTTAAATTTTATTTTTCTAATACAATACATTAAGTCTAATATTACCAACCACACAACGAAATTATTATAAATCTTTTTTTTGGTTCCGACTGTACAATTTCGGTACATTTACAATGGTTGTTTTATAAAAATATTTTAACTAAACAACTATTTTCTTTTTGGAAAAGTTTGTTCAGAAAAAATATTTTTATGAATATAAACAGGTCTTGTCGAAATAGGTCTTGTCCATACAACATTTTAGTAAACATTAGAATAATATTTTACTTAATAAACATCGTCTGGAGAAGTCCTAAGCATCAAGGAGACAGATATGGACGACAAAATGTTTCTATTATAATTTACTTATAATTATCTAATATAAATTCTATTATAATTTACATTAAGTACGTATACTGAAAGATTTTCACGCTTGGACTAATTTAGGTACGAGAAATTCAAGGAGAAATTATATAAAAACAAAACTGGAATATTTTTTCAGTCTTAATAAAATAACTAGCTCCCACAAGAAATAATAGCACGTATCGATATATCGAAACAAACATCTCACAGTGATTTAAGTATTAATTTAATAATTTAATTGCTAATGAAACATACAAGTACCGCGATAACACCTACCATTAACCGATATCAATGTCGCTTTCTACAATGCTTAAATAAATTATTGATTACAGGAAACTCACCGTTTTCTCACCAAATTTTGTTATAATCCTTGAAATATTACCCTCTATAAATATGAACATCAATAGGTAGGTACTCGATTTACACAAATAAACTTACATCAAATATGTACACAAGTTTGTTTATCTAGGATAGGAAACATTTCGCTTATTATTGTACACGATATACTAACATTACGAAACATCTTACATATAAAACACATACTACATGAAACTATGAAGATCCTAGGAAATTCTGGAAAGAATTCTTATTTAATTGACACTATACAGCTTAACAATTAAATAGTAAGTTATTTAAATCAACATAGCTAACTTTGGCATTAGGTTCCACATTTTTTATAATAAAAACATGTCAAAACAAGGTCGAAAGTGCGTAACATAAAATCGCAGACGTATACAGTCCCCAAACTAAACACAATGATAGAAAACTAATATCAACAGAGTAACGGTAATCAACACTGCTCAGCACGAGGAAGATATGTCACTTACGATTATAGTAACTAAATTAATGCCCTTCGGTGCAAACTTTTGGGCTCGTATTGCAGTGATTAAAAACAATAATATCGCCGAATTCAATTCTTACGACTAGAAATGAACAAAAACCGGCCTGAGTCCAATTGGCTCGTATATCAAACTTTTAAGTCAAACACCAAAACACGTGATCATCTCTAAGGTCTTAGAAGATCTGGCTCGGTGGCGCTGGAGGTGGCAGGCGGAGCCCACCCCACGGGTAGAGTCACGACGCCTCGTCACGGCACGCATTAGAGTCATCAGAAAGAGCTAAAGCAGCACCATTACTTTGATTCACAACACACTTTCGCATATGTTTTTCAAGCGTTGAGGGTACAGAAAATGGCATCTCACAGAACCTGCAACGGTATACATCCTTGCCTAATCGGCCATGTGTCTTCATGTGTCTTGTAAGTTTAGAGCTTTGAGCACATGCGTATGAGCATAATTCACATTTGTACGGCTTTTCACCAGTATGTGATCTTCGGTGAACAGTAAGATTCGAGCAATTTTTAAAGACTTTGCCACAGAACTCGCATGTGTCATTGCGACGTCCTTCCTTTTTCAATAAAGGGTTTTGTAATAAACCATTACCGCTATTTTTGAGACCATCAAATATGTTATCTGGAGGTCTCTGAGCATGTAAGGTCGGAAGCCACCAACCTTCCCCTCTTTCCATATCCAATTTGATTCGCTTGGACGCTTCAAAAGGATTTTCAAAAGGGTTGAAAAGAGGATGAGGTTGAGGTGGCATTTTTGCAAACTCCTCCTTTAAACGCAATGCGGCCGTTGGTGGCATGCCATTCGGTTTGTCACTAGGTGGGCCATTGTTGTTATCTCTGTCTTTTGCTAATTGCCATTTTAGGGAATTCCCTGATTCTTGTAGAGCTTGTTTAAATGCTTCGCTATACTGAGCAATATTAGACAAACCAAATTTATCCATTAGTTCACCAACAACAGACGCAGTAGGATGATTATTTGGTAAAGCAGGTGTTTGTTTCCGTGAGGGTGCCGATGGAACACTACTATTTGAAACCGTTAAGTCTTCTGCTTCTTCCACATCGTCAACATCTTCATTTTCTTCCTCCTCTTCACCATCTAACTCTTCATCCTCCAAATCATCATCAGTGTCATCTTCGCCTGTATCGCCACCTGATTCACCATCTTCCCCATTTGCGTTAGAATTTCTGTGAATTTTCATGTGTTTTTTTAGTTTAGATGCTTTTTCAAAAGTCTCATCACATTCAGTGCATTTAAAAGGCTTTTCGCCCGTATGTGAGCGACGATGGACAATCAGATTGTTTTCAAAACGGAATTTCTTTCCACAAAACTCACAGGAATGGATAGCTTCATCGCTATTACGTTTGACAGGTGGGGTTGACGATGGACGTTCTGAAGGTGGCGCGTCGGCCGTTAGCGGTTCAGTACGTCGTTCTGGTGAAGTTGAACTATGAGGCCTCGTCGCTTCACGAGGCGTGTCCACCGTTCCGGGTCCGGCGCCCGCCGGTGGAGTCTGACCGACTCGGGAGGGCGACGGGGAAGCGAACGGAGGAGAATGCTTCCTGGGGCTAGGAGAGCTCGAATTGCCTGTGGCCGCCCCTGGACTGGTCGTACCGGCCAGTTGCCGCAAGCGCTGCGAGTAAAAATCCAGCTGGGGTTCTAGTGAGAGGGGTTGTGAGACAGGTGGGGGTCTATCTCGGCTGGATATCGAAGTGGGTATGACAGGAGGTCTGTCTGCTGGGGAAGGGAATGCTTGATGTGGGGGCAATGAGTTTGCCGCTACAGCAGCAGCAGCCGCTGCTAAATTCAGACCATGATGACGGAACTGTTCTGAAACGAGTTGTTCCATTCTAAATCGATGGTCGTGATGGTTTGGCCGTGCAAACAATGGTGCTGGAGGGACCGATGGGTGAGCTAGTGGTGGTAGACTACCGGGTAAGGGCATCCTCAATAGACCACCTACTCCAAATGGCGAGTGCATATCCGGCGGAGGTAATAGAGGGTGATGACGCAAGCTAGGTGGTGGCAGTGGCGCACTAGCAGACGAGCACCCTGAGCTTGATGATGAAGTACTAGATGACGAATGATTTTGCTTGCTCGGTAGCTGTTGTGGCATTGCCTCAACGTAGATCTTAACGCCATGAACATGTTGGACGTGTTGCAGTAGTCTCCACGCTGAGTGAACACGCGCTTTGCACGTCGAGCAAACGTAGTTGCTAGGTTCTGTTGACAAAGAAAAAACTTTAAACATTTGTACGTCGATCAAGGAATAGATGTAGGTACTTTCCGATGGAAGATTTACAGCAATATTAACACCGGCAAAGTGTCTAGTAATAGCTCTCACATATCGTAGTGTTGGGCCTAGGGTGAACGCGTGGTGTGCATGTTAAACAGTAACGGTCCAAGGGTTCGCAGCGCAGCGGTGAGTGATCGCCCCTTCGTGTCCCGCGTGATTCATGCACCTCTAAAATCTTATGAAATATACGCGGGTTCGGATCACGTACGCACGCGCGGGTTAAGACTGTTGATATTGAAATCTATGTATGTAACACTAGCCCACTAAAGGAAAAATGAATAGAGGCTTCTTTTATTAAACGGAAGCTTAGTTACCCTTATTTGAATATGGGTAATAGTGCGTATCATTTCATAACTTACATTGAAGGAAGAAAATCGACTGTGCTATCAACATTCAAATTATATCTGTCTAGACACCCTTAGGTGTGTATCTAATGTCGAAAAATTTTATGTTAAGATGAATATCAGTATGTTACTGAACGATTATTTGTTATATCAGCTGTTATAAGTTATTACGCGTTTGCTATCGTGATCATATTCTACGCACGTCACACGAGAATAAGAATAGTAAACTTATGACTGATTGCAAATACAAGCATTCAATTAATTAAAAAAAACTAATGATTGAGGTTTTATCGATGTTTTAGTGTGAACGTCATTCGATATATTTTTTATCGATGCTGTCATCTTTCAGTGAAGTATGTTGCAGTATAATTTATGTGTTACGCTCTAAAGGTGAAGTGATGTGGTCAAGGCGCGTCCAGTCACTCCTTGCGATTTGATTGCTCATTGTTAATCCGAGACACATTTATTGAGAAGACAATTGTCTCATATCTTGACTGAGTTGTGATGCGAACTTCTAATATCGATAAAGTTTATCTATCCATATATTCTTTTAATGCGTTTGAAAGGTGTTAAAATACTTAGAGCAAATAAATTGTAACACTTAGAAAATATCCGAGTTTAATAATAAATCAAGATTTTTTTTAAAGAAAATAATTGGTCTGAGAATACCGCAGGCGACAGTTCATTCCACAGTTTTGTTGTGTGAGGCAGAAAGTTCCATGAAAAGCGCACAGTTGTGGACTACCAACCATCTAGATAATGGGGATGAAATTTCTGTCGCGAAGGACGATGTAGGAAAGAGGCGGCAGTAATCAGACCGAACTATTCTTCAGAGCACTCCCCATGAGGAACGCGATAGAAGATGCACAGTGAAGCCACATCTCCACATCTATTTCTACACTACGAAAAAGATCATAACCATTCAGCCGTTCTGGTGAACTAAAGTAGCTAACAAAATCTGACATACATTGTGATTTAACCTGTGATAAATACGCGGTACTATAAAAACCAAAACCTATGACGTCACAGTACCAACCTAAACATCGATATGGTACCTCACTAGTCTAGTGGGCGCGGCACGATAAGATCTCCTCTGTTAAGACGATTATTGAAATGTAACGGTCAAATTGTGACCGACCGGAAAGATGGTACATACAGGATGTTTATCTCATATGATTACATATTTATGATACCTATTACAAAGACAATCGATTATCGTTAAATCGATTTCAGGACAAGTAATCATATTTAATATTATACAGGAGTTAATACGATACTTCCTTAATATTTTTCTGAATACTAAGAACTAGAAATAAAAAACGTTGATGCAGCTCACCACTAATTTAAACTGTTGTTGTTCTTTGTTTTAGTTGAAAGGTATATTCGAGACGGTTTTTATATTATGAACATACATAAATGGCCAGCAGTGACCTATTAAAGGCTAAAATGAAGTTATCTATTTAAAGTCCGAAAGGGATGTTTCTAAAAAGGAGCCTTTTGAGGTAGGAGAAAGTACGTATTAATTATTATCAATAAAATTATTCTGAATATATTTATTACAATTCTATTGATGGGTATCAACTTTAATTTTGTCCCGAACTAATCATATCGTACTACTAGTAGACCATCCTGTATATAAATTTATCGCAATATCAATATTGTGACCTTTTTGTTGGGGGCATTGTTCATTGTGTTGAGGTTTGGTCATCATACGGTACCGAAGACATATAAATATTTAAATTTTAAACTTCGAATACTTTTTTTTTAATTTTGGGGTAAGAGTCTATCGATCACGTGGGTCACGTTATTATAAGTAACCGCAACCCCTTTGCCTTGTACCTATTAAGCATTTAAATCTTAAATATTTATAGAAGAGAATAAAAGCACCATTTTCCCTGAATTAAAGGAAGAAGAGTGTGAATATTCTCCTATGCACTTCGCACCAAGCAATTATGCTCTTCTCTTCTTAGTATACGATTGTTCTATACTTATCTTTCCCCTTCTTATATTAAGTATTGAACTTAATTAAGCAACGGTGGCGCTCATAGCCCAGTTGCACTTGGTGATTAGAAACAATCAGGACCGGTCAGTACCTGGACGGGTTACCGCTGGTGGCATGATACCGTGATTCGGAGTTTACGTCAAGGAGTCGGTCCCCGTTGTTATCATACGATAACAATCGTGAAGCTTAGTTGGACGCCTTTGGGCGTCTTAAAAACATCCAATGGTAAGATTATGTAGCCACAGCGTTGTCTTGTTAGTCCCCAACCCGCACTTAGCTAGCATGGGGACGTACGGCCTTAACCCTCACCTGAGAGGAGACCCCAGCCCAGCAGTGGGACGTTATGGGTTGTTGATTAAAGCAATAGTACCTATAACTATTTGTCACAAGGCGCATCACCAACGATAAAACCTGGATACCTATCATAGTGAAGTATAACTCAAAATATAAAATGAAATATTACCATTTCTGTAAAACCTAACCTATTTAACTCTACATATCTTTGCAGATAAATTTATAACCATATTATTTTATAATGTGTTTTTTTGCTGTCTATACCCAAACGTCTTAAGTAGGGTCAACAAAAACGTTCCAGTTTGATTGATACCGGATTACACCGATTACTGACGCTTGTAATTTCCAATCGATTGTGGCACTGATAACGATCTGTGGTCAAAGCATGTGTGGTTGATAATTAATTGTTGTAGAGGCGTAGGATTTGGGTGTTCGGATTAAACGGTACCAGAACATAGCTCTCGGTTAATATGATGTCTGTATGTTATTGTGACTGTAAACTAGATAGCTTATAGAGGTACCAAGTACCTAGATAATTACAACTTAGATTTTGATTTAAATTAATTAGAGTGGCATATAAAAAGCATCGTAGGATAAGAGAAGAGGAGAGATATTTTTTCGTTAACACGTAATTAATTAGAGGCGCTCATAGCCCAGTTGCACCCGGTGATTAGAAACAATCATCGAGGGTAAGCAACGATGGCGCGTTCAGTACCTGGATGGGTGACCGCTGGTGGCATTTTACCATGAGCGTCTCCGTGATTCGGAGGTCACGTTAAGCAGTCGGTCCCGGTTGTTATCATACGATAATAGTCGTGAAGCTTAGTTGGAGGCCTTCGGGCGGCTTAAAAACATCCAACGGCAAGATTTACGTAGCCACAACGTATTCTTGCCAGTCTCCAACCCGCACTTGGCCAGCGTGGGGACGTATGGCCTTAACCCTCTCCTGAGAGGAGACCCGAGCCCAGCAGTGGGACGTTATGGGTTGTTGTTTTGTTTTACGTAATTAATATGTTTTTAGAACTGTGTTTAATGACTTTCAGTTTTCACACGCGTCTGGTCAGTGCGATAACCTTGGCTCAAATCACTTTTCTAAGGTGAGACTTATGTAAAGCACTGGACTTTTAAATGACGATGGTAATACTCCTAGTATGATTATACCTAATTATAAAGAGCCATCGTATTTTTGCTATGATTTGCGGTCAGCTACTAAAAGAAGATAAAAGCCATCGGCTCAGATACTCGGAGCCATCTGCTCAGGTACTCAAAACGGAAAATATTTATTGACTTAAAAAGCTAACATCGCAAATTATTTTGCTGACAGTACCAATAACTATCCTAATTACGCTACATATCAATAGAGTACTAACCGGAAACTTCAAGTTATCCGGACACATAAAAAAATGTCTAACAACCGTTTCGATTTCAAAAGGCAATCGTTGATTACCGAGCATTGTGTGGGCCAGGAGCCACTGGGAGTGAAATTTTTAAACACGGGGGTCTTGGGGGTCCACCTAGCCCCTTGAGGGAGGACCCCCTGCCTGCGGGTGGATCGCTTAGCTCCGGAAAAGCGTATCCGGTTGTCGTGGCCGTTTTACGAAATAATTTATATATGTGTGCATTTCTTTTTGGGGTAATTTTTATGGCGTTTGATGAACAAGTATGTTAGATAATGAATTGTTACACTAAACATACTCATAAGATGAAATCACTCTCATTCGTTTTGTAGAGGTATTGATGAGTATCTACTCTTTAAGGATTAGCATAGATTTTTTTTCATTTTTTTTAAATATTTCGAACATCTAACACACAACGCCATCTGGTCCCAAACTAAGCAGAGCTTGTATTATGTGGGTACTAGACAATTGATATGAATACATAAATACTTTTTTTTGTTAATACATACATATTATACATAGAAAACACCCAAACTCCGAAACAAGTATTTGCAGATCATACAAACATTTGGTTCGATCCAGGATTCGAACCCGAGACCTCATGGAGAACAGTCACATACGCCACCACTGCTCCACCAAGGCAGATAGCAGTTTAAAATAATTTATATCAATTATTACTATAATTTAGACTGTTCGGTACCTAAAACTGATGTTATTAAATGCTGAACTACGTGACAAAAGTATGAATGCCATAAAACTCCTTAGCTAATCGTTCATTTTCAATGGACACCTATTCATCAATCTCTAATTTAAAAAAAAGAATAAAATCACTTACTCGTTCAACTACCGTCAAATATTTTTCACTGAATGGGTATCATGGCCTTAACAAAAATCGTGAAGAATTCTTAAAATTTTACAATAAAATCAAAGTTTAAGTGAAAATGCGGAATACCGTCGGCCCATATAGCACATTCCTCGACCGGAAGCCGTCAGCGCTGCTTCCGGCGACGACAACAGTTGTTCGCACTCCAGCGCCTCTTGCGGACACCACTAGAAACTACAGATAACCACCCGACTGTTCACTAGCGTGGTTTACTCATGTACTTATGAACAAACTTGTAAGCCATACATACTTGATATATGCATTAGCTTATATACTGTATTTCACACATATATTTCAATCTAATTGGAACCTGAAATTTCTTTTTATAAGCAGGAGGTGTGCTAACTCTAAAGTCATCCTTAAAACATAATTCTATCGATCTTCGTTACTGTTGTACCACCAATAGTAGGTAGGTAGGTACAAACTAAATATTATTGCTGTCTGTTGACGTAACCTTTTATTACATCTGAAGTTCTTTTAATGATAATTTATTTATATATAAAACAGCCCGAAACACAAATCTTCATAAACTATATTTATTAAATATTCTTAAACATTTAAGTGCCAATTAACTGGAAGACATCAAATTCATTACGAAGAAATGTCATTATAAAAAAGTTTATTAAAATGCGTTCCATATTTGAATCTATGCAAAATCTGAAATAAGAACGGCATACTACGGAGACTCGCCATCGACTTGTTATGCGGCGGATGTCCGTCGCGCCGCTGCGCTGAATGACCGCCTTCCCCTTCCGCCCGCACACCGTAACCCCCTTAGGATGTAGCCATGGTAACAGCGAACAGCGAGTGAAGTAATCAAATATTTTAATGTCATTCGAACAGAAGTACCAGACAAAGAAATTGATGTTGATGAGTTTGTAAAATGAAAACACCTGGCAATTAGTCAAGAGTGACCGTGAGTTTTCATTAGCTCGTTTCAAATAAGTTCTACCTATTGTTTTAAATAACCAACAACAAAAATAATTTGGAAGCGTAACATAACTTTGAAAGTGTAGTAAGTAATATAGACAAAGTGTTTATTAAAGAAATTGAAAGAGCAATACGACACTATCGAATTAATTTTATCAAAAGCTGCATTTCAGTAACATTAATATGCATTACAACCGACCATGGAAAAGTCTATTTAGCATAAATAATGTTAATTCCTCTAGCAATGCGACCTTAGCCTTACGCTAGTGCGAAGTTATAACCTCGAATGGTGCAAATTGTGACCCATAACTGAAAGACATGTTGTTGTTTGCGAAGAAAAATAAAATTTGAAAATAGAATTTCTAAGACAAGTACTGGCCCAATACAATAAATGTTTTACTCTGGTTATATGGAGAGATCACGAAGGCGGCAACTACGACTACGAAATGTCAACCAATGAGAATGACCTTTATTTTCTTTAGAAGCTCTGTCTAAATTTTAAATGCGGAATTACACTTTTTTTTTTAATTCGATCATATTGTTTTTGTTTCATCCCTCGTCTATTAAAATAACAAAGTGTGTATAATGTAGAAGCACAAATAAACAATTGAATATTATTAGATTTTACATATTTGGGTCTAATCACAAGCTTTACCGTAAGTCTTATCATCTCTTATTCTTAGATAAGACCATGAAAGGCAAGTCTCATCAATAAAACGTAATATGTTAATAATAACCTCCAGCCAGTCCGTCAGTCCGTCAGTCCGTCAATAGTATTCATAGTTTATTTTTGTTTTATTTTATATTTAAGCTGCCAAAATGACTCTGCCCTGCCTGATGGAAAGCATGAGCAGAATCCAAGAGTGGTGGTCACCATCCTCAATGCGAAAAAGAACAATGCAGTATGGTGACCCACACTATGGCGGCCTGGGGGGAAAGGGGATGGTGAGGGGGATAGGGGGCGTTGGATTGGGGTATGGGCCTCCGATATCCTCACTCACTCGATGAAACACAGCGTAAGCGCTGTTTCACACCGGTTTTCTGTGAGGCCGTGGTATCAATCCAGTCGAGCCGGCCCATCCATGCCGAAGCATGGCTCTCCCACGGTATAGTTTTTGAATGCAAATAATAATTACTTAAAGTGTATATGAATGGTTATAATACAACTTATTTACTGTTTAGTTGGAATATGGATACCTATGATAAGATTTGTTTTATGGCTATCAGAGCTCTCTATCAATGACAGAAAGCAGATGAGCAGGCAAAAGAGAAACAGGTATAGATACTGTTTAGATAATGCAATACACACTGGCAGAAGTGATTATGTTAGAAAAAAAGAAAATTCAAATGGATAGTTATCGTTCGACCTTCAAGATATTGCGACACAACCTATTATTATGGTTATGCCAAAGTACAATTTGCAAGGTATCAAAGTACAATTTGCAAAGTGCCAAAGTACAATTTGCAAAGTGTCTCGGTACGTATATAAAGTGAAAGATGCAAAAATAATTTAGAGTATTTACACTTCATCATTTCTTTTTTGTTTGATACTTTTCACTAAGGCGAATGAAACCGTTTGCATATGTTAGTTTAGTACAAATATAATAATATGTTATTTTAAGAAGGATATCAGTGATAGAATTATAATAGTGACGTTAACACCGCTAAGGCCTGTTTGTAAATTGAATCGATAATAATCGGAAGATAAATCACAACTGTTATCTATGTAGATATCGATATAAATGTTATTTTGGATTATATTTATTTATTGACATCGGTCGCTAATCCAATCAGTCTTTTTTGTACGGTGGCTAGCGATTAGACGGTTGTTTGTTCATATCAAACATAAATTAAAAAACGTTACTGATTTGCATTTAAATTTAGAATTGAAATTTGGATGACTGGATTAAAAAAAATACCATTTTACACATGGGACCTTTTATCGACAGTTAAACTTTAAAATATTGTAGTCCATCTTGTAAAGAATCCCTAGTCGGGATGTATATCTACTCGTCAGGTATCCTCAAAATACACGCGTGATCAAAACTGTATTCCTATATATGAGTGGTGAGGACTAACTAGCGTAGACGACTGAAGATCAAGAGGTCTCGGGTTCGCTTCCCAGGTAGGACTGCTCTTGGGTTTTTCTTACAAAATTCTTGATAACGACCCAGAGAATGGAATATGGCGATGTTTCCCGCCCGTGCCTCGGAGAACACGTTAAGCCGTCGGTCCAGGTTATCATGAACATCTATGGAGATCGTTATTGGGAAGTCTCTGCCTTCAAATATACTGACAACTAGTTCAACCTGCGAATTCAGTTCGTCCTCAGGGTGGCGGAGGGCCGATGCCAGTCGCTCCGTGTAAAAACTGATATTCAGGTAAAACCGGTTGAACTAGTAGCCGACCCCAAATGTTGGGAATAATTAAAGGCTAGGAAGATGATGTGGTGGGGACTGACTGACTAAGATACCCAGAGAACGCACAACCCAAACCGCTGAACCTAGAATCCTGAAATTTTGGGTGTAGGTTTTTTATATAACGTAAGTAAGCACTAAGATAGGAATTTTAGAAATGCCGAGCCTGAGAGGATGAAAACATCTACTTTTGGCGAGCGAAGCCGTGGACAAAAGCCAGTCCTTTATAATACAGGTGAAAATGATTCCAGTTCAAAATAATACGTGGCTCATGCGGGTAGACCCTAGTGTTCAGGTGTTAGTTCATCATTAGTTCTACCACATTTTGTGAACGGTATATATAATGTACCTTTTTATAATATACTAACTTAAGTCCTCAGCTCCGCCCGCGTGTATGTCGGACATCGCGGTAATCATTTCTCGAATTAATATATATGTAATAATATTGAAAATGAATTCACAAGACACACAAACAAATAGATAAGAAGGGATAAAATGTATATATACTTTAATAATCTCAATCTTGTTAATATACCTACCATTGTTTCTTGTATTCAACAATGGTCCAAGTAATTGATCAGTAAAGAATTAACAACATTACTCAAACATACTAACTTTCGCATTTATCGTTATTAACTAGTACTCAAAACATTATACCTATTTGCTATTAGCTCATTCAAATCATTAACTCATTTCAATGATGTCTGGGTCACACCCGTTACTCAGAAGGTTGCAACTGTAAAAATAATTTGTGACTTGCTGTTTAAACATGTTATATATTGACCGATTTGACCGCCACGGGTTGTACAAGTGTTTTGCATAACAAAAGAATATGGTTACAAGAAGTGACCCCGACCTTAAGTCGTTACGACCATTATTAATATTCGTGTATATATTTAATGATTAACTGTTAAGAACATTACTTGACTCTATTAATTTTTTTTCTCAAACCTGTTTTTTATTAGGACTAGAAATCGTGAATCAGAAAAAAATAGGTAAAATGGACAGATGAACCACCTTAACCACCATCCAACACAATCCATCTATATAGGCATTAAAAATGTAGAACTATTAAATTTGTGATGTAGTATATCATAATATATAAAAAATTTAATAACACATAAACAATTTCTTATAAGGCTAAGGTAAAATGAGTACAAAACCAAAGAGTCCTCATAATGTTTTCAATACCGTCTGAAACGTCTACCTCGTAAAACTGGTTTATTAAATATACTATACCTTAGTACAAGCATAATGAGTTCAATAAGTATAGCTATAAGCCTGTCTCCATGACGGGTACAGCCGCGCCTACCGTTAAAACCCTGATTTTTGTAAACAAGTTAAACTATCGCATTACTCCACAAATTGTTGTTCGCGCCCTCACAGTTACGCCCTTATGTAAATTGAGCGAGATTCCACTGCTTTGTAATCGCTATAATATCGAAAATTATAATAAAATTCGGTTTATAAAAATGTATATTAACTATATTTTTCAGTAGTAAATAAATATTAATAAATAAATAAATAAATATTTCAGACATCTAACACACAACGCCATCTAGTCCCAAACTAAGCAGAGCTTGTATTATGGGTACTAGACAACTGATATGAATACATAAATACATTTTTTTTTGTAAATACATACATATTATACATAGAAAACACCCAAACTCCGAAACAAAATTTGCAGATCGTGCAAACATTTGGTCCGTGGGTCGGATTCGAACCCGAGACCTCATGGACAGCAGTCGCGTACGCTACCACTGCGCCACCGAGGCAGTCAAAGTAAATGTTTGATATGTGTTAGATGAAAGTTTGAATTAATAGTAAGCTAACACTAAAGCATGTTTTAATGTATGAATTCATCAAAACATACATCAAAAACATTAAATCAAATAGAAGTTCGTTTCATGAATACCATAAAATTAAAAAGAAACCTACGTAACTAGATTTCTTTGATTTTCTTACTTTCTTGGTCTTTTGAAAAGGGGAAATGGTGTTATTATATTGTAGACATATTAGTTTTCTAAATATTACAGATCAACTAAACTAAATAAAATATAGTATATAAGTTCATATTAAAAATATCTGATTACATTCAATTCTAATGTAATTATTTACTAGGAACTAAATACTGTCAGCCGGGCTAGCATCTTTGTGTCAGATATACAGTCTAAGTTCTGGATTCTACAATAATTATCTTTCCAGTATCTTCGTCAAAACCTCCATCCATTTCCCTCGCACCCTCTCCTTCGGAACGTTTAAGCCCACAAGATCACATTCACCCAAAACTAAGACACAAATGTTGACAAAAATTCGTCCCCGACACGTTGTGTGGGGCTATTTTAAACTCATAATAACTTGTCGACACATGTGTGTCGACCATTACCACATATTACAAAAAATGTTGGAAAAACAATAAAATAGAAGGGATGGGGTCCTAAGTGGATGCGCTTTAAAATTGATTTCAGTGCACCGATGCGTTTAAGTGTTGCGTATAATGTAAAACAATGTATTAAATTTGTTTTTTCCTCCAATTACAAACACTTTGTGGCCATGTATACATAAAAAAGTTAATAAAAACTCTTATAAGTAAGAAACAAACTGGATTAAACACGATGATTCCATGAGGGATACATATACATGTAATATAGGAGGTGTCAATAAAAGTAAGGACAAAGTGGTTACTAGAATAGAAATGTCAACACGTATGCGTTTAGTCAGAATCAGATCTAAAGAAGAAGAACGAAAGGATTTTAATCCAAGTCTTTAAACCTATGTACGCTTATAACGTAAACAACAAATAGAATGTCAATAAAAAGGCTTTGAAATAAATTAGCGTTAATGAAGGAGACTATGAAGAGATTGAAACAGAAATCTTTATAGTTATTTTCTCTCTCTATTTCAATTTACTACGGCCCAACCAATATAACACTAGATAAGTGTTACATTACAACTTTGATTTCTTGAATTGCAAAATTTTGATTATCGAAATCCACAAACGGTCATCGTTGTCCCTATCCTGATCAACCACAAAGGAATTATAACAGCTATTCTGATGCACATTGCACCCACTTATAATAAGCCCTGTAGTACTGTAAAATTCCACACAAATGCCTATAAATACAAATCTATCAACGTTGTTCCAAACCAACGTTCCAAACGGTCGAGAGGCAATCTATCATAAAATAAATCTATGATATATTTACACACAGTCAATGCATTATCACTATTCCTAAATCAGCTATCAACGGACTCTTTTCACTAAAAGGGTGAGGTTCACTATAGAAAAGGTTGACCCCTCATAAAGACTTATCACCTCATATACAAAATAAGGTTCTCCTAATCCAAAAAGCTACGTACAAAATATAAATTTATGCATTCGGCATAAAGATCAAATTTGAATGGACACTCCCACGCAGATGGGATCTCGTCAAAGTTAGCAGTAGTTTTTTCACAACAATCTCTTCTCGGACTTAACTTACGTTATCTCGCCCACGAACGTCACAAGGAATAGAAACCCGCACGTACATAATAAGGACGATATTTCTAAAGAAATTTAAATTCGCCCGCAAAGGTCCCCAAGATAGGATTAAAGATTGGGCGTCGAGATGGCCCTTTTGTGGTCGACCCTTAAGAAAACATGTCTTGATATGGAAATATCTCGGACGGGAGTTAATCGAGAAATCATTTGCGGGGGCGATCATTTATCAAAAGTACCATCTATGAATGCATAATTAGTCCACAGATAGAGAAGCCCGACGGTGGCCGTTTGAACCTCATTGTTGACGTTTATTTCGCGCGAGTGGGCAAGTAAAAAGTGCGCAGTTGTTAGGGCCGCATGGACTGACCGTTTTGAGGTGCGTCAGACCGTGTATGTCGAGTTTAAAGGATAATTTTTATCTGGGGTTCTTTAGAAATCGATATAGATATCATTGTTTACCTCACACACCGATGAGTTCTGAATTGCGGGCATGATAAAACAGACTACACATGAGAGGTTGATGTCAGAATAGAAAGATTATGAGATATAAAATAAGTCATCTGATACCATCGAAAGTACATATTCAAAAATATTTAAAAATATAGCAGGAAATACAACATGAATACCGAACAGGTATTCTCATTACAACAATCATTAATTTGTAAACTAAACAAAAAGTCAAAATGCTGGACCCGATCCACACTTGAAACAATATTTGTTTTGATACAAACAAGTGACGGCCATTTATTTACCAGCGCTTTGTAATGATAATGACTGTGGCTTTGTGGACACAGATTCCATGACTAGACGCAGTTTTACGTGAGACAAAAACTAAACGATATAGATGTACATTGTAGAACATTTGTTGAACATTTAGAATAAGTCTATGGTCCAAATACATTACAATCTGAAAGGACACACGAACGACACGAGACAAACTTCCCCTCACATTTTAATAAGTCGCAGACGTCATTTCTAAAATTAAAACCCACTTATTCCAAACCCGCCACTTAGCCACCTTCCCGTTTATACAAAAACTAAAAATATCCATGCGCATTGTGTCACGCTTAAAGGAGTTTCATAGGTCACGGCGAACGCATGAGCTTGTACCACGTGTCAGGAACACGCCAAACATTTTTTATCTTTAAAAAAATTATAAAAGACCGTTCCTAACAATGGGACTCGGTAGCATCTTTGACAATTGTAATATCGCAGTTATCGCAGCATGTAAGGTCATTAACGCCACTCACATGTTTAACGATAATGAACTCAATTACAATGCATGAAGGTTGAATATTTGTTGTATCTTTGTGTAACATAAACTATTTAACGGTTGTTCCGGTCACGGTTAACGTAAGGGTCATCACAAAAGGCAGATGACAACAATACGCGTGCGTCAATCGTGTGCTCATGCAAATAATTTTTTTCTTCTAAATCATCCCCTTTATCTGTCTGTAGTGCGATGGGGTTAATTAATATGTACGGAATAATACAATTAAAATTAAGATCCCTTTTTAAGTTGGCACGAGGTCACGACTTACTGTCACCATTAGAGTTATGTCCTTGTTTTGACAATAACAATATTATGAATGCGGTTTTAAAAGTTAAGTGTATTTATGTGCGGAGTCTTTTGTTTCTGGTTATGAAAATAATATATTGCGATAGTTTATTGTGATGGGACCCTTATGGTATATTGAAAATGGTTGCTTTGACAGCTCACTTAGAAGGGTTAATATGAACGTTTAGGATAAACGCAATAATCCGTAACAACTGGTGTCGAAGCAGAACCTGCAATTGACACTTCGCTAGCGCGATACAGATCTTTATCTAGAGAAGCAATAACGTCATATTTAGTGTTCAGATATAGCAACAATAATGACGTATATATTATGTATTCTATATCTAACTCAGTATCTACACATCTGAATATAAAAATCGGATGATATGTTTATCAATGCTTTAAATAATACAAGCTATATTTACGTCTTGTTATCAACGAGATAATTGAAAGATTGTCGCTATAAAAGGAACATGTCACTACATTCGTTTATTAAAATAGTTTTGTATCAATCAAAATCAAGATTTATTTTGGTAAAACGTGTAGCAAGAATTTGTTGGATTTGTTTTAGAAATCTCAGATGTTTTGAGTTTTGAGAATAATTTGTTTTTTATAATAAACCTTATTGCACGTAAAGTAATAAAGGTGGTAGCATACTGTACCTATTTATTTTAATCTTTTGTTGCATTTAGTAAAGTAGCTGACAGAATGCGGGTGGAGGATTTTGAGCGGTACACAATTTTCGGGTTTTAAGGAAGGCTTTGTTGTGCAACGGGTTTAATACAAAAGTGTCAAATGACAGCACATCTGGCCGCACAAAGGGTTAGTCTCCGATAGATTATTTCTCGAACCACCCTCACAAGATTGCTCGCTTATACAGATGTTCCGAGCTACCGAGCTACCTCGGCTTTTATTTATCCTACGCTTTATTGAAACGGTTTAAGGATTAGTGAAGTGATTTTTTAAAAAGATTAACAGCTAAATTGAAAGAAGTTTTACTTTTAGACAACCAACGTTTTTAAATACTTTCTCTTATCAAATAGCAATTATCGTGTATGATATTAAAGATTCATACTTTTTGTTTTGAACATTCCCATTATTCGTAAAAAGTTTTATATTTACAATGCTTGACTTTTTTATTATGACATGATTTTAGTACCTAACTTTCGTCAAACATACACCTTATTTCGAAAAAAGAACATCAACAACATATTAAACATCCTGTTGCTACTGGCTGGATTAAGTCCCAATTCGAAATGTATGGACACACAGTGACGGTGCAGAATGTACGTGATTGTCCAACATTGTCATTGTGCAACATCTTGCGTGACAAACTGATATAGATAAAACCATCGACAATGAATCCTTTGACGCTGGCGAGGAATCATTAATATAGTAAGCATCTGACCGTCAGAGGCATGCCTCTGAACGTCATGACGTTTAAACTTCTAAACCCTGCAGACATTGTTAAACAGACGTGTTTTTAATAATAGAACTGATTCGCAGAAAAATGAAGGTATTCCGAACCTCATAGGTATTCGAGCTTATTATAGTTTTAAAATAAATAATGAGTAGCAAGCAATCTCTTTAAAGCAAAACAATATGCCAGTATATTTTGGTTCTTGAGTTTGAAAACCAGTTTATGGTTCAAACTACAGCTTAATACACCTTTAAAATTAATTAAATTTTTTAAAATATAATAGATAAATACTAATTCAACAGAAATAAGTTTGTTTAAGAAATTAATTAACTTTTTGTGTAGATTTTTGATTGTCCAAGGAAATGCCTTTGAAATAGGACACTCACAAAGGTTTTTTTTGAACATGGTCATTAAGTTGGTACTGCTAATGATATAATTATGAATAGGCTCTTTTTGCCCAAAATGTTACGAGAATCATTAGATTTTTATGGTCAATTTTGGTTAAAATTAATTGATGATTTTAAAGATGCACACTTGACTTATTACATAATCATCACTTGATACTTAGGTTAAGAAAAATCTTTGTACACCTTGATTGCCTTTGTGGCGCAGTGGTAGCGAATGCGACTGCTGTGCAAGAGGTCTCCGGTTCGATTCCTGAGTCGGACCATATGTTTATATGATCTGCAAATATTTGTTTCGGAGTTTGGGTATTCTCTATGTATAATGTGAAGGCATTTACAAAAAAAATATATGTAAGTAGTAATATCAGTTATCTAGTACCCATAGTACAAGCTCCGCTTAGTTTGGGACTAGATGGCGTTGTGTGTTAAATTTTCTGAACACATTGATTTTGTCTGAACATATTTACCTTTTTACGAAAATTATGCTAGTGGAGGAGTTTGAATATTTGGGTCAGTTAAAGTTTATATGGCGGAAGTGTGTAAAAAGCTAAAAAGTAAAATAAATGAGCGATCACTAGTATTCCTAAATGTCAATATATACGAATTCACTTACCGCTGTGCATAGTATTAGATTCAGCATCAGCAACTTCTGTTCTAGATTTCTTCTGGTCCTCAGGCGATCCTGAGGTGTCCATATGTTCTTGTTTGATCTTGGGTTTGATGTCTTCATCAGGAGAGCTTGAAGGCATCGGTGATGTGGATGCCCTCCTTTTGGGAGTTGAGGTTTCAGTATCAGCTGTTGAGGAAAGGTCTGATTAGAATTTTATAGTATACTAGTTGCCCTGACGAACTGCGTACCGCCATTTTTTGTTCTATTTTTTTTCAAATTTTTCTTGTTTTTATCATTTATGCTCGCTTCAACTAACTACAGGTAGAACAGTCGTGGCTTTTCTTTAATACAAACCTTGTCCTGACAATAGCAAAGACAGAAAAAAGAATAACACAATTTGGTGCCGGCGATCGGAAGTTATGCGCGTACATACATTTCATGATCCATTTTTCTTTGTAAAGATATATAGCAAATTTATAGGTCGGATAGAATAACAACTACGGTGAATACGATGAGAGTAATATTAATTATGCAGGAACTCATGCTCTTCACGACTCTAATATTACATAGTAGTGTGTCGCTAGTGGTACCGACTTAGAGCTATATTATATATCCTAAAACCTATCGCTACTATGCTTATAATCACGTCTTAATCTCAACGAGTAAAGAGTTTCCGAATACTACGTGATCGATAATAGACTCATATCTGAAATATGCTAAGATAGCTGTCAGTATTATCTATGTATACATTCTATCAATTGTTTCAAACAATATATGATGTAGGAATAGATATATATATATATTAGTATGGTATTTTCTTTTTTTCGGCCTTTTCCCGTTTAATACATATATATTGGAATCGTATAGACATTTATATAGGAACACAAGCTCTCTTATTTATTGTAAATAATACTACTAATAAAAGTTGAAAGTTTGTTTGCAATTGATTTAAAATTTTGTCTGATTTTGTTTTGTATAGATGAAATAGGTTGCTGTTAAAGTTAGGTTTTATATAATCCACACTACTGCAAATGTTGGTCGTCCTTTAGTAACTGCTAGTTAGCTTCTATTCAAATAAAAATGATACAACAAAACAATTGTTACGTAAAGTGTATTCCAGGAGACACAAAAGTTCTATTTAAATTGATTATTGATATAAATTATAATTTTTAAGTAACCCAATTACAATGTACCAAAACTAATATTAATATAAAATTATATTCACAGCACGTACCGTCTAAAAGTCGCTTTGGTGTACTGGATGCACCTCCGTCTTCCAAAAGATCTGGTGGTGCTATAGATGGGCTGGCAAGAGGAGGCGTGTGCACACGACTGCTCGGAGGTCTTCTCGCTGTAAGAAGGGAGGGCCTCCGGACACTGGTGCTACCAGTTGAAACTTGACCAGGCCTGGAGCCATCTTCTTGGTCTGAATTAGGACCTGTCACAATTGATTTTGAGCAAAATTTACCATACAAACTTGACTATATTGATAGTAGATTAGGCTAAAATAGTGAGATGTTATTGAGGTTTGTTAAAAAACGAGTTCTTAGAAAGCAGTAGATGTATGCATATGTTTCTTTTCAGGATTTTAATGATCTCAAGCTACGAGCGAAAATCTAAAATTCAATTTCTGTTAAGTATGGTGGTGGATAGTAAGTATATTTCATCTGGTGGATATGTTTTTCAATACCATGATTCTCTTTCTGTTATGTTTCTTTCATTTGTTAACTTACCAGTACTAAAACAGTGATATGACGTTAGGTCCTTATCACAGGAGGATACTTTGTGCTGTATAAACCGCACAATGTCGGCAAGGGCGAAGGCTCGTCGACAGGCGCCGCAGGTCAACGTGTCTGCTGGCACCCCAGGGGTAGGCGATCCTCCGCCTTCTGCCGCGCTGTCCGCATCCGCTGGTTAAAAGAAGAAGAAAGTTGTTTTAGGTGATTTAAAAATACTACGTAGGTTCAAATTTGTTACATTTTTTACATACGGGTGGTTAATAATTCTAAATAAAATTCTAAGAAAAAAGAACTAGGGATGAAAGTATGCAAGAAAAAATTACCATTGAATAATTTCACAGAAACTAAAAAATATATATATAATTTATACAGGCCTGACACTTAAGAGCCATATTTTATTTCTAGAGAGAGGTCAATCTTTATCTGGTGGGAGAGAAGTAATTCAAGTGGTTTACTGATATCATAGAACCATAATAGAACCCTACACAAGTACTTTGCAGTTGTGATGTCTTACAGCGATATAGGTTTGACTAAACTTAAAATTTTTCGTAACCATTCGGCTGCTTCTATTCCTAATTGTAACGAGGGTATCTTGGGATCTAATTAGGCAGATATTTCAAAAGAATCGGTAAGGCAGAAAGGAAAGTAATTATTACCAACACACATGGTTATTACAAATGCCTATGTATTAAAACTATGGAGGCTATCAAATATATATAGTTACATTTTTTGCAAGAGTTATGTTATATGTTTATCAAGCTGAAGAAAGGATAAGGAATGCCTTCTTAAAATACTCAACACTTGACACACTTTCAACTCTCAAAGGATATCAATACCAGTTATTATAATTAAAAAAATGTTTCACAACATTCGTCCAACATATGGGCAATGACACTTTCTTTCAATATTTAAGTGTTAAATAACACTTAATTGACGGTTGTTGCAGTCACGGTGGTTCAAGGTGTCAGTTGTAGAGTTGACCGCTTATATCTTCACAAAAGACCCATAATAAGCGTCTTGCTTGCGGTCCGTGTTTCAAAGGGTTATTCCTTTGTAAAGACAAAGTAAAATACTTTTTTAAACAGATGTTCTACGATGTGCTCTACGATTTTTTGTTTTTAAAGACATATATGCACCTGACTTTCTTAATATTTGCTCTTTAAATTTCTTGTTTAAATTAAAACTCTGATGTTTAAATCATCATATATTTAAATTTTTAGGTCGCGCAAATAATAGTCATTCAATATTTATGTTAAAAATATTAACATTATTAGAAAAATATTTTGCTGTTAACTTGCAATCAATTTTCATTTCAGTAACGTGACAATAACATGTTACTGAAATGAAAAATGATTGGATGATAATGAAATGAAATTAGAATAATTACTGCTTACCATTTTTTTTATGATATAGGTGGCAAACGAGCAGATGTATCACCTGATGGTAAGCGATTACCGCCGCCCATAAATTATTGCATTTTTAAAACTTTATTAATTTTCACCATGTCATTCGCTCTTAACGTAGTCTTGTGATTTTTACAGTATTGTTCCAGTCCAAAGGGAAAAAAAAAATTTAATACTGAGAGATTTGAAATTGAAAAAATGAAATTAATCCATAGCGAGTATTCAACGTTATATTTAATCATTAAAACGCTCAAAAGCAGGGTTACGTACCCTTAAAATTTCAACTTGTACATATATAATTAACACTTTACATTAATTGACATTCCTACATGTAAAAGTAGCCGAGCAAATAAGACGAGCGAACGCCTTACATTATAAAGGCGCTTTCACAAGCTCACACAATTGGTCGGCACATCAAAGCTGCTCGCAAGCTAATTTCATATAAGTACTGTGTAGACGCCCTTACATTGCCCTCTTGTTATTATTATTTTCCTCCAATTTTTTTTTCGTGAAACGTAATGTTCGCTGTACTTAGGGCTGCCATTTGAAGAAAAACTTTTTTAAAATTAAATTTTAAAATTAGATACACTGTCTCACCCGTAACTTTCTACCTCATGAGGTCTTTTTTCTAGTACATCATCTACAGTCAAAACTAACTGACCGTTTATTTATGACAATGATAAACCCTATCTTTTTGAAACTAGGATTTTTTTAATGCCTTAATATATCATATTCCTAAACTTACTAATATTTATTGTTCTTCAAGGATATCGATCAGTTGAGATGGCTGTATCGAGGTTTTAAAAAAAAGGCGTAAGTGCCAACCCTAGCTGTACTGTTTAATGTCTATAGGGGTTGTATTGCATTGTAACCGGAGAACTAAATTAATATAGCTAAAAAACCTACGTGATTCGACGTTCTTTGTTTGTGTTACCTAGTTTGTTTAGGGGGTATATTATGTAAATGTTTTGTATAATGTTAATTTTTAAAGGTGACGGCTCGTGGCAAATGGAAGCACTTCCTCAGGAAGTAGGAAGGATGGTGACTTTGGCTCCTGCGCCTATGTAAATATTATAATAGTGGCACGCGGTAACTTTAAATTGGTTATGAAAGGTTTAAAAAAAAATTAATGAAACAATCTGTAAGAATTCACCTTATGTTGATTTTTGCTATGGGTAGAGGTTAGTAAATATAGTCGTAAAAAAAAATTCAAGTAAAAGGATTTCGTACTCTTGGTGTCAGAATCATTTAGACTAAACGTTTTAGTATATTTAATAACATTGGAATTCTGCCTTAACAATTTATATCAAATCATTTAAAGTTGTTTTAAACTCTTGTCACGTTACTAAACATATCCGCCCACACGAATATCGAACAAATACATAAAGCACGTTTACCTAAACCCAATCGAAACCCTATCAATTCACGTAGAAATTTATCTACACAGTGGGTCAATTCGGAGCCACAATCGGATAAATAAACTGTAGCCACACCCACTGCACGCGAGTGGACACTGGTCACCACTTACCACACATGCGCTGTATGGACAAAAACTTCACACCCACATAAATATTTGAGTCAGAGATTTGAGTGATTTATGACTCAGATATCTCCACGAGGGTGTTAACTTAATTTTTATTTTAAATTTTAAAGCTACACCAAGGTATTGACATGAGTTTTGAGTAACAGTATTTTATTAAATCTGTCTTGTATTAACAAACACGATAAACACTATAGATAAGAAAAAGTGAATCACAATATTAAAGGCTTGTAAATGCATTAAACAAATTTATCCAGTCATATGTCAATTGTATCGATTGAATAAAGAGTCAATAAAAAAAAGTGAAAATGAAATCAATTATTCCAAACTTTAAATCGATACAAAAGACATGTGCATTTTATTTCTATTTTATTGAAAAGTGGTTTCTATCCAAGGACAATCGCCTCAGGTGACGAGAAGGGAGACACCCTCCGAAAGGACAGAGAGACCGAAAAGTTTAAATTAGCTCGTTACTACACACGGCGTAACATGCCAGTTATATCTCGACATTTGTTTTTTCACTGAAAAGGTCATACTGCGGAGCTAGAAGTAACTTCTGTGTTAGCAAAGTTCCCACTTGGCCGTTCGTTGCATTAATTATTAATTACATTCTGTCCTCACTGGCACCGCTTCCAAATGTACCACTGTGTTAATTTGTGAAATTCCTCTAACAGTGTAAGTTTAAGAGTTTATTTACCTAACGTTTTCGAATAATTTAACAAGAATGTAATGGAAAATACGTTTAATCTACATTTGTTAGGTCAATGATAAGAAATATATCTAACTTTGACATATCTCTGACCACCGTGACCAACATTAATTGGCAGGGGAACACGGTCCCTAGTGAATTTCTATAGAAATCGTACGTTTTTCACGACAATCAATCGAAATAAAAATAATAAGAATGGATATCAAATGTTGCGGGGGTGTTTATTGTTGTGTGTTATTATGATTTCGCTTTGCCCGATCTTTGGGTGTGGCGATCGTTCAAATTTGGAATATTGTTTTTGAACAATGCTACATCGCATTAATAATATTATATACATTGGTAAAATAAGGAAACAAGAAGTACTTATTAAAATAAAACTGACTCGGCAAACGTTGTTTCGCCCTATATAAAAAAGATGTCTATAAAATAAAAAAATAATTAGGGAAAGGTCACCCTTATCATTTAAGGGTATTAAAAATATATGTTGGCCGATTCTCAGATATACTCGATATGCACATATAATGTCATAAACATCAATCCATCTGTTTCGGAGGAGTTTAGTAACAAACACCGCGACACGAGAATTTCATATATTAGATGTTTGATCTATTAATTCGCTCTTATTTATCATACTATTCTAGAATAACCAAAACCAATAAAATATTTTGATCAAGATTGTGAATGCTGAAAGAAAAGGGTCACTCTAGATTTAAGCCATTTTAATCCGTATGAAAGCAATGAATTGTCTAAAAACTTTTCATTTTCTTTTTATGTTTTCTGTTTTCTTTACCAACTTATGAATGCCAGAGAATTTTGACATCGGCCTCTTTGACAGCTACTTTATTCAAAGGCCGAGTTGTCGGAAATGGACATACGACACAAAAGCCTATTGAAAATACTCTGTGTCGGCAAATTGAGATTTAGAGCTTGTTTTAATTTGTTTGAAAGCTTTTGTTTATATTATACTAGGCAGACGTGCAATTTTTATTCGTGGGTATAAGTATTTATAGATTTCAAGTCTAGGTATTTCTTTAAGAATCAAAGTCAGCATAATTGTTTTTTTTAATGTCCCTAGGTTTCAAAATACTTTAGAAAATACATAGAAAATTACCAAGCATCTTGCGTTTCTGAGAATTTTAAACGGGAAAAGCCAAGATTGTTTACATTTAAAAGAACGCAACACAATATTGGAATATAAAATATAATATGTTAACGCTTGAGTATACTTTAGGAACATTTTTTCTAGCAATGCCAAAAACGTCAAGTAATTACGAACCGGTGAAAGCACATAGTGGCTTATTGGAAACACGCCCATACAGCCAGTTTAGTCTCGCTATTCACGTCAGAAGGCGGGTTGTGTCAACAGCGTGCTAATGACGTCACTTCTCTCAACATGGCCACTCTGCAACCCTTGCTTTTTTACCTATAATTACACTTAGGTGATAGAGGGGAGAACTATATGTACTTAAAATTGGCACATACATTGTACTAAATATATATGCAAAGTAAGTCAACAGCAGTCGTCACTTACTCAAATATAATAATGTAGGTAAGAGTCATATTTTACCATCGTCATTAAACAGCTTCTAAATTATAGCTTTTAAATTATCTAAAATCATTTAAACAAGCACTAAAAATAAAATACAATCAGAAGCCCAAAATAAAACACCTAGCATCTATCAGCTTAAGGGTCTACCTATAAAACAGGATTACCTCTTAAGGGGACGGTTCTCGCCCACCGATAGCTAATCAAATTATCCGACGTAATTCCGAGCGACAAAAACGGCTGATTATCTACATCTTGTTGTTTTTTTTTCTCGACCCAAGGGAGCTAAAGGGATCACTGTCCAATGCTAAATTTTTTCTTTAAAAAAGTATCGTCTTTTATTTGTTTCATACTTGAATAGTAAAAGCAAACTTAACGAGGCCTCACATTTTTGTGTCCCTAAACACTGTGCTGAACAATTTCACGACAAAACTAATCTTGATTAACAAACCTTCAGTTGACATACGCAGTTCATTCTGCCGCAGTATTCTCCTTAATTTACTCAATTTGGGTCATCTTTATAAAAGATTGTTTATCAATATCTTTTTATATAAGCCCAGGTAAATAAACTTCCCTGAGGGTTGACAACACGAAAAAATAACGGCCACGGCGGTAGCTGATCAAATTAAGGTCGGGTCAGTAATCGTGTTACTGATACCCAATACTGGGCGGAATATTCGCAATAACTGAGAAAAACAGAGGCCTCCTGCGAATTGGCCTCTTCGTTAGAGGGATTTGAATTTTTTTTCCCTTTTTTCGCTTTAGGTGTGTAACATGATTCTGTGCTTGGGGACTCGAATGGACAGCCCTTAACAGAAAAAATGTTGGTTATAAAAATTAAGAGTGAAAATTTATAGTATTAATTTCTTTAAAAGCTCATGACATAATTGTTTTTTAGAATATCCATGGAAGCTTATATTATTAAAATCTAAATATCCATTTGCGTACTTATACAATCCAAGCTGTGCCCGCGATATTGACCGCGTAGAATAATGGCTTTGGGTAGCATTTATACAACAATTCAACCCCCTTTAACCACAAAAAACCCAATTTTTCGAAATAGAAATGTAACCAATGTACGTCCTCAGACTGTAAACTATCTGTGTACCAAATTTAATTTAAATCGGTTCAGTAATATTAGCGTGAAAGCGCGACAAAGTATTTTGTTTTTACTTTCGCTTTTATAACGTTATGTAAGGATGTAAGGATATCAGTACAATGAGCTGTTTAAACTTGAAATAAATTTCGTACAGATTTTAAAAAAATCATAGAATTAACTTTAAGCTACAGCTAAGCTTTGCTCGTAAAATATATGAGCTATAAGAAGAACAGTGCCAACTGAACCCTTACGTATAGGGAAGGAGTATGTTCTTCCTGGAGTTATTTGTCACAGTACGAGTGTCAATAAAAACGCCACACCGGACTGTCTGCCACTACACTGAAATCGACTAGTGAGGGAAAGGCACATCGATAGATATACTTTTCAAACTATCGATATTTAATTATCGTCATATATAAGTCATTCTAATACATTAAAAAACAGCATGCCAATAAAACAAAAATAATATTTCCTTCCTCAAAACGATTTACAATTGTAGGTTGATTTGCTATCTTGTAGTTAAGAATAAATATGTGATAAGCATATTTATCATGTGAAAATCATTATATGCGACAAATTTATCTATATCATTGGTTCGGTGTGTTTTTTGTACTAATGGAAACCCAATTTTAGGTGCAACTTTAAAGTTTGTGAGAAGTGATTTTACACATGTTAATTAAATGTTTTTTTTAATAATAATATATATTTATTAATAATATAATATATATATATATATATATATATATATATATATATATATATATATATATATATATATATATTATAGATAACATCGAAGAACCTCATCACAATTATGTACAACAGAACTGGCGCTTTTTTGATATAACACAATATTAAGTCTAGAAAGACGATAATGGTGAAGTCATTCATTTAAAATACTCTCCATTCTCAAAACACGTAACAGTTTATAAACAAATTCTCAAAGTATATGTAGTTGTAACTGAAGTTTCATCTTTATTTCATTACAAACATCTCTGTCTATAATTTTTCTTATTTTATCGATATCATTTTCTCAGCTCCAGAACAATGCCAGTTAAAACGAACACTTAACCCCTAATCCTTAGCGCGGCAGTTTTATCTCGAGCCGGGCATTTATGGCAAAAATCTTAATTCCAGTACGGCACTGTCGTTAACTGCCGGCCACTAATTATTGCTGCCGACTGTATTTATTACCACAATTGCGTCTAATATATAGGTTTATTTACTAATAGGTTTTTGTGCTTTATATATTTAGATAAAATTCTCATATACACTTGACTTTGATTTAGAATTTCTTATTACGTTTTTAGTAATAAAGCAAAGACGTTAGTGATTAACTTATGTGTTTATGTGGAATATTAAAATGTACAAAATTTATGAACTATTATAATACAATAGTTGGCGTGCATTTACAATCGTTACTGAAATATTTAGCTATTAGGGTTGACACAGCAATTGGTTTTTCAACTGCACCTGTGTCGAGTGTTTTACAAAAAAAAAACAGTATAGTGTATTTTTTGTTAAGGCCTTAGGTAGTTTTTATTTATGGTATAGCAAGAAAACCAAGCCGACGGGTTACCTGATGGGGAAGCTGCTACCTAAAATGAATACTTGCAATTCAAGAGTCACAAGTGCGTGAGGGAGTTGGGGTTCGTTTTGTCGGCTAGCTTCACTCATACGATAGGTTAGCCATGGTTTTCGCGGAGAGGTCGAATTTGCCTGCATTTTTGTAGTACTTGGAGATACCTGTCAACACTGTTCTTCACAGGTAGCGATCCGGATTAGAAGAAAAACTGTTTTTTTAAAGAGTTACGATCCTCAGTAATGTTGTAGTGATATAAAGAGCAGAGGAACAAAAAAAAGCCCATAAGCCACATTTATTTTCAGTCTAGACAGCGATAGGTATGTATGACATAAAATATTGTTATTAATTTAATGAATAAATAAGTGAGGATTAAGTCGTAAATAGTTATGTAATTACATTCCGAATACTTTCTAGACGAAACCCATTCTAAAAACACATATCCATATGCAGAGTGAGACATAGATTTTCCTAAAGCAATAAAATTGGGGTCATAAGCTTCGTCCGGTTGGGATATATGCCAGAAGTAGCTAGCCTTGTATTGCACTTTTGTAAGCAAAATGTTGAGTATAAGCCATAATAAATATATATAGGAGCGTCAGACGGGGCCTCATAGCGGTCTTGGTTATCGTATGCCATCGTGAACGGTGCAACGGCAGGAATTTCAAAATAAGAGCACAGTTGTATTATCCAACATCTCAGTATTTAATTGTATTACAAGTTCACACAAAATCACATACGATTGGCAAGATTAAGTTAAGCCAATAGGTTAGCACGTGTGCACCTCGTGCGGTGGCTGTCCGTAGAATGCCAGCCGCCATTACTAGTGGTGACACCTACCACTGTATTCGGGGTTACCTGCTCTTATTTTAGTAACATGTAACATTGCTTACAGAATTGACTAAAACTAAACAATTAATAAATAAAGCTATAATTAAATTGAGCCGTTATTTAAGAATAATGTTATTTAGGATACATAATCACGTATTGACAAATAATCAGCGCGCCGTCATATATGTATTTGAGGGTGTCGGTGACGCAGTCGTAGTTTGTGCTACCGCTGTGCCGAGGTCTCGGGTTCGATTCCCAGTTTACCCAAATATTTGCTTGGTGGTGCAAAGGTGTTTTCTATATAAATTAAGTAAGTATTTACAAAGAAAAATTCTATCAGTCAGTCTAGTTTTTATAGTACAAGTCTTTGAAGCTGGATAATGTTAGTGTTATACGTCAGTTTTATTTTTATTAATAGGTATTAAAATAACAGCTGCATTAAGCTGATTGTGATAAACCTGAATCATCAAAATATTAAATATTGTAGTAGGTAATTAAGATACTGATATTCTTCTCCTAGCAGTGGCCCGCCAGACATGATCACCTCGCCTGGTTGGAGGATCCTCCTTTCGTGTTGGAGGAATATGTGACCCGTTCCTCCATAGTAGTGACCCCGACGTGATTGGAAGCAGCCTTCAAGGAAGCAAATCAACGCCACCCTCATATTCACTCCCATAGCAAGTCTCAGCCAGCCAGCAACCTCGGCCTCAAAAAGAATACACCACACGCAGGATGCGACCGCTCCAGCCTGGTTACCCCTACGGCCTCATCAGCTTCTAGACACAGCACACTGCACCTATGGTCCATGTCAGCAGGGCATCTCTCTCCCGTCTACGCAGCAGCCAGCCACTACCACCCCGACTCACTGGGGACCTCACCGCAGCACCGCGCACCGCACGCCATCCCGACTCACTGGGATCTGCGGCATTCAGTTCCGACTCACTGAAACTACAAGGAAACCATTCCCGGTATTAGCAAGCTCCGCAACAGAGCACAGACAGCGAGCTCATCAATCGACGTCCAGTCTTGGAGGGGAGTGATGTGGCGACTTCCACATACAACGCAACAACGGAAACACACTAAAGCGCCGTCTACCTAAGATACGTCGAACTTCAGAGTAATAAAGGAAACTATGAAACTCCCAATCCTGCATCGCGCAGTAAAAGTTCTCGCGCTAATTAACATATGTACAACTTCCCAACATCAACCGTTGGGCAGTGGCTCGCCAGGCATGATCACCTCGCCTGGTCGGAGGATTCTCCCTTTGTGTTGGAGAGACATGTAACCCGTTTCTCCACAGCGCTAACACACTCTTTGTTCCCTCTCTCTCATAATACCTATGAGTACGTAAAGCTCTCGGTCCTGTGCCTTATCTCTCCCTGATCGTGTCGGTTAACAGTCCCATTGGATTATGTAAAATAATTATGAAAAAAGTTGCATAAATGATTACTGTTATTTTATTATAGTGATGATGCCTATAATTATTATATTTTTGTAGTTGTAAAGGAATACTAAAGTTCTAAGAAGAAGAAATTGTGTTCTTAACTCGGTTAACTAGTGTTTATATTTTAGTATTTTAGGTTGAGTTTGTTCTTCATATAAACTGTACACTACCTTTTAAATAAACCATTAAGTTTTTACTTAACTAATTAAATGAAATCCGGTTTTTTTAAGCCCTAAGTTTGAAACCAAAACTAACTCACACCTTGAACATAAAAATACATTATATACGTATTATAAACTCAATTTTAGGTTAAGCACGCCTTTGTACATGACCTGACCTGTATCTTTTCTATTTATGTGTTTAGTGTGTACAATCTATACATCTGTCTGTTTGTAATATTAAAATAACCACTTTTTTTAAATGCATATATACACGCTACATATACCAAAATAACATTTTTTATCATTTTTGTTTGTCTCTCTGTCTGTCCGTCTCTTTATTCCGTATTATCTCTCGAGTGGCCGATGGATATAAGAAGTAACTTAGGCTACTTTAAAGTAGCTTCGCCCCACGCTAGTAAAGAATATATACATACATACATATTTTATAATATTAAATTCTGAAATCTAACACAAAGCAAATTAAGCCATACAGTGTGTGTACACTTTGGATATTATTCTACACTTATTTTTTTTTTATAAAAGTATATAAATAAACTCCAATTTATTTCCCCTAAACTTAAGTAAATCATTTTAATACATATACCACAATTTTGTCTCAGATATTACAAATAGCAACACCACATCGCTATTAAACCAATATATATATTTGAAACGAAACAAAAATCGTGAAATAACTTAAATAAGCTTGTCTATTACCCGGGCAGTCATTATTTTGACATACAACCTCCGAAGAGGGTATTTTCGGTCAATGGACAGGCGAATGCAGTTTATTTGAAATATACTTTTGAATAATAGGTCATGTTATAAATAAAAAGGCAGTTAACATTATATTTAGCTCGAGAAAAAAAGATTCGGAATAATTAAATAAAAAAAAATTAAACTATGCTGAAAATCACAACCGAACACTACTGCTAATGTCCAAAAGTGAGGATCTCCCAATCTTTAGCAAAAAAAATCTAAATATATAGCGTAATAATATATATCTATGTTCTAGAATTAAATTCACCTGTACTTATTCAACTATTTTATTTATTTATATTTACACCTAACCGGTTTCGCCTTATGACATCATCAAAGGATAATGTATTGCAACAAGTTCCATCAAGTGCTGACAATCAGAAGTATAAATTACATATAAAAAATATCTGTGTAGTAAAACCAATCATTAGGTAACCTAAAAAGAATGATAAAGACTAACAAAAAAAATACAAGTCATCCATTGGTCTACAAATATGTGCAACAAATAACAGAACTGATGGGCTCAACCTCAAGCGTAATAGGCAAGTTTATCTCCGTTTAGTCAGCAATCAATCTAATCTTAGCATAATACCACAATTAAATCATATCAATTTATATAGCCCATATAACTCAGGGTAGATCTATAAGCGGGGAGCTATACACTATAACGCTCAGTCCACTTACGCACTCATTTATATGTTAATATCAACGACATCCGATTCGTTCAGATTCATATACAGATATCTTTCGGGGACAGATATCATTTTCACTGCCTTATTACTTTCCAATTTGTCTAGAGTATTGGTTATTGCCCCGTTTATTGTCCCTCGCACAATCTCTATTAACTGGAATTCTACAAACACATAACCAAAACTATCTGAGCTCGAAAAGTTCTTTGTAAAAATTCTTAAAGGTACCTTTTCGCCTTAAGTCGATGCCCGAGTCAAAAAATCTTGACTTACTGCGCGATGATAAATCCATATTTATTCTTCTTAAAGCACTTAGTCACTGTGAGGGTCTTAAACTAATAAATGTCTTGAAGTTTAAACTGAAAACTAAAGAAGCTTCAAAACTAAACCAAGTCCAGTATTCACTGACCACTGCACCAAGATGTTCGAAGTCATAAAGCATGTGATCATCTTCGCAGATGAACACAGACTGACTGGCTACCTTTATAAAGTTTGAGTCCCGAAATTTTAATGAAAAAATATCCCCAGGTAAAAAAATTCCCGTATCAAAACCGCCGTTTTCTAGTGACCCCGATCGCTCTCCCATCCCTTTGTTAGGCTCCTTTTATTTATAATAGTACATTTTTTTCACACACGGCACCCCTAATAATGTGTGAGCAAAAATATGCGTAATCGTTCGCGGCGAGGATGTATGGGGCCTAGAGTCCTCGTATCCATATAGAAAAAACACAACTGTCCCCCATTTGAATGGCAAAAAGTGCATGTCATTGCAAAAATGGTATTAGTGGATGAATATGATTTTGCACAGATCAGAATGGATGGATGACTTATAATTGTGGCGCGTTATATTTAGCATGAATTATTGGTTTGACGTGGTTTTTGTGATACGCACTACGGCTTTCGGATCGGTCTATGCCACTCTGAGGCACAATTATAATACCTATTACCCAAAACGTTTTTAAAAATACTGAAATTTAAAACACCTCTATCCTGAGCTAGTTTTTGAAGCTCTTTCTGCCCCATTAAGTAAACAGCTGATGATAATTTTAGAATATTTAACCAACCTATTGAGACTACTATAAAACTATAAAGAGATTTTTTTTTTAATATAATTAAAAAACGATTATGAAGTAGTCTTTAAAGATTGTGTTTGTGACGGTTTATCACACAGTTTTCATTCTAATCAGTTATTTAACGCAATATTATTTATGCTTTTCAGAACTAAAAAAAGTTAGCAGTTTAGACTCTGCTAAACACAAACGTAGTGTCAAACTGCCAAGGTACCAAATATGTTGTAGACATTAGGAAGACAGGAGGACAGAAAACCAATTATTTATTGGTTGTTTTAATTTACTTTATTTACTTTTTTTGGAGAAAACTTGTACTTTGGGCTATTTACCGCAACATAAAACTAATAATAACATTACGATCATCAAATTTAGCGCTCAAAGCGCAAACTGACTGACCCCACAGCATAATGTTTGCTATTTCTAGGTAAACAAATATGAGAGATTGACATTGAGTGTACATCTGGTAGGCTGACGCAAATAATGGGGGATAAATAATATAATTTGATTTTCCTGCGACAAATTGCGTGTGATGTTTCGGACAGAAATATATTTTTGTTCTGCTTAATATTGCGTTGTTTGTCCTTGTTTATTCAATTTGAATTACGAATAAATCCAATGTTATTTTACGAGACCAAATCAATCAATATAAATCCGTATTACTGTTTGACCTCATAGTATAAAAAAGAAATAAAAATATAAAAACGACCAATAAGAGAACCAAGATCATTTATACCGATAACATAAAATAAATGTATAAATTATAATATTAAGTCAATGTAAATATCTAGTGACCCCGTCAAAAGTTGTACCTTACTGCATTTTGATTCTCCAATATCAAAACAAAAAATGTAACAGAAGACAAAACGGTATACGGTTACACTGTTGTCCGAGATTTGGATTTTCGGGTGAACTTACCTGTTGTAGGCCGTGTGAAAACGGAACAGGTGTTTGCGGTCCGTCTTCCGTCCGACCCGGTAATTATAGAATGGACAATAGCGGCGCGTGATGCGCGGGAGTGTTCGCGGCCGCAGTTTCTTGTATATCCATATTATGAACAGCTTTTGTGAGTTACTGTTCAAATTGTATACGATTGTTCTCTTCCAAAACTATCAAAGTATTTTCGCTTACGTTGTGTGGTTGAGGAACAATCATTTTGGATAATCTTCTTTTCAAATTTGTTCTTCAACATCAAGAAAACTGTAAAACTCCAGAAAAGTTTACAGACATAAAAATTTGATAAGCAATGTTAATTATACTCTTTTATGTTTCGACTGAGGTACGGGATACAAGGTAAAAGGTAAGCCAACATTTTTTTTTTTCAAAACCTGCCCAAATAATCGGAAAAATCATGTTCATCTATCATTTTGTCAAAGAATTCCCACAAATGTGCTCCGATTCGGTCAGAGCGCACATTGTGGGCAGTATTGTCAAGTGTTTTGATGAAGGATGCCAAAAGGATTGGATGACATCTTGAATTGCAAAAAAATATGACAGCGTGGGATAGCCAGAGGATAGTCGGCGAGTGTGATAGACTGGTTTTTATAACATACCCTATGTTATTACGATACTAGAGCTACTGGGTATACTACTTAATTGAAACTTGGAATTTATTTCAACTTTCAATTTTATAGCCACAGGTTTTCTAAATTTAACAGTTCACTGTTCATGCCAACGGGTATTAAATGCGATGTTAATCTCGAATATTCGTAAATACGAATACATATACATGCTACATGAGAAAATAAAAGGACATTCTCAACGAATTTCCCTTACCTTAAAAACTATTCCGGTTGTCTAGACTTAATGTCAAAATTTACTATACATTCAACCACTATAAATAGAACTGTATCACTCAATACATTTTACATGTTGTTCTGCAAGTCAGCACGTTCAGGGATGTCAAGTAAATTTGGTGTATTCCACGGGTAAGGTACATTGATGAAACCAATTATTCGTGGCGTGAATTTAATGGTTCGCTTCGTACTTGTCATAGAGTTGTTTAAAAACAGAGGAGTCAATGTATTTACTTTAGATTGAGCGTATTTTAAAACAAAATTCACCTAACTTATTTTTTTTTATAATTAACTACAGTGATGTTGGCGTTATATACAGTAATTACAAAAAGAAATTGATATTATGCTCCGTGATAATAGCGTCTGAATTAATTTACTTATGATCTCATAGAAATATTTCAACTAAAAAATATGACACATAAAGTAGAACAGAGTAGAAAAAATTATGCAGATAATTAAAATAAACGGGTTAACTAAAGTAATTAGCTTACTTTGTATACATTATAGTAACGTTTGAGAGAGACAATAGGCGATGTCGGCTCGCACGCAGGTCAGTTGGCGGTTATCTGACGATCGGTAAGAAAGGCGATCTGCGGCCGCGACATCAAATTTATAGGCCTGTTCGCCTGTGTGTTTACTGTTATTTAGTTTGTCTATGGTACTCAACGATTGGTGTGGTTTTGTTTATATGGTAGTGTAGTTTTATAGCATGTTTCGATATGAGTATTAGTTGTTTGGATAGCTGAAAATATCAACTAAATGATTTTTTGCTTAATTTGAGTATAGAACATAAACGAATTTTTATTGTGTTTTATTTATTTAAAATAGTTAATGTATTTGTAGCTAGCAGTACCTCTAAAATAGCCTAGGGTCTGGGTTGACTTTTATAACTTTTTTTATGTATTGGAATGCCAAAGTGACTCTATTCTGCCTAGTGGAAAGTACAAGCAGGATGAAAGAGTGGGGGTCACGATGCTCTTTGCAAAAGCAGACAATACAACAATGCAGCATAGTAACCCTATCCACAGCGGCCTAGTGATGCTTCTGCATCATTGAGCCTCCGGTCCCGCACTCACCAATGGGACACGACAGCACGAATGATTTCATTTTAGGTTGATCTTCTGTGCGAGAATAGGACCGCCCCTGTCGAGCCGGCCCGTTCGTGCTGAAATCGGCAAGGCTCTACTAATGGTTGAGTATTTACATATTACAGATCGAGTTTCTTTGCATATAATTCCTCTGAACAATAATTTTCGTCCAAGAAAAGAATAACCGCAATATAACTAGTTTGTTTGTGTCGTAATATAATTAGTTTGTGTAAAAGTTAAATTAGCAAAGAGAAAATTTAAGTATTGCTAACAACGTTATTAGACAATGTGCAAAAAAGTATTGTTCACCTACATGAACCTTCTCATTTCACATGACCTCGATTAAGTAGTCATCATTCAAACGGATGTAAGTGCATAATCTCCAGTCGGGTCATCGCGTTAACAAGGCGAGCGGTCACGAACTGCCCGGTATGGGAAAGCTCCCAGCATACAAATGCAGTTACGACCTTATGACAATAAGGCTTGAGTAACCGGAAATGCAGTATTGCGCTGACACCTACATGTGACACCAGATGGCGGTAGTGATTTCTTAAAGATTCTGGTCTTTAGGTGTATACTTAAAGACATACATATAAACTCGTGTAGTTGTAGTAGTGTGTAATAGTTCTGTACAAGAAAATTTTACGAAATTAATTTGTTAGTAGTCTTTCTGCAAAGGTAAAAATACTATTTTTTCAAATTGATAACTATAACTACTTTAAAATGTAAATTATATTCATATTAATCTTAGTTATTTTGAAGTAATTTTCCGAAATAACCAAAAAAATATATCAACCTTAAAAAATACCAATAAATAACAGAGAATTTTAAAACACGCAGACTGAAAACTTTTCTGTGAATTAAAAATATGTACATTAAACGTTGATCGTATCGCGTTAAATATGCATACTATTTAGTCAAAGGGCTATCTGTAATAAATCTGTGGAAACGCCCACACGGCGCACGTGATGACTAGAACAATACCCAACACGAGGTACAACACAATATAAATCATAAACGTACATCGAACTATCATCTTTCACTCCTTTCGCTGTATGTCTTATAATTTTTAACACCCACTTAATCTTAACAATAACGTTTTGAACCATTGCAACACACTGCCTAGAAATCCCTATGGTCCTGTCTATTACTTTGTAACTCTGTGTTACTGGATTGACTGTTTGATGATTGTATTTAGAGGAAAACCACTCCTCACTTATACATATACTATTCACCTTATTTATTTATTATAAATAACGTAATGAAAGCATGGTTTACAACGATCACAAAAATTTATAATTGATAAAGATTTAAAAAGAATTTAGATAAAAAAAATGGAACACAAAAAAGGCTTTAGTTATCAGGCTTTATTCAATTCAAAGCTTGGTCTATTATAAACCTGTCCAATCTCACCTTTACGTATGGCGAATAAAAAACCAAATTTGAAGAGTTTTATACTGATGAATCAAACGAAGTTGGACAATGGTCACGAATGAATCATTTATTCGCCGACAGACCCCAAAGAATTGACGTGGAGGATCAGGTAGATTGTGACACGTAGTAATCTTCCCTTCAATCAAAGTGATGTTTAGTACCTGCATGCTCATATGACATCAAATTTAAATAAAAACCTGATAACACCACTGTAAGATATACATGAAACTATAAATTTATTTACTTTCGCTCCTGAATATCCATAGAGTCTAGATTGATGTTATCTATAATATCTATAAATATTCTGATAGAAACACGAATGATAATAAGTTTAACATAAGAATTTGCAATGTTGACTAAAGTTTATTTAAAGTTTTTATAAATGTTGAAAATTTACAACCCTGATATGAATCAGGTATATTTCTTTTTTATACTACATAAATAAACATACTGTTGCCAGAAATTAGAGCACAAACAGAAAAAAAAACGAAGAAAGTGACACTTGTAAGCTCTTTTCTAATAAAATTGATGAAAGGGTGGCACATAATGATACACAATAGTTATTTTGCTTTCGGATACCAACCCTATTCGGTATTGTTATTATTATCAGCGATCCAACTCATGTGGGTGCGGACTGAGCCTGTTTTGACCAAAAAAATCTTTTGACCAATTGTTTGTCAAAGGTAGGAATAAATTTTTTGTCAAGGTGTTTATCGAGGTTTGACCATGGGAAAATATTGGAGATTCAGGTGCCTCCATCGAATTATGATCCATTGTCAACCTGTCGCTTGTAAGCATTTGATAAAATCACGCCGTGTTTAGATTTTGTTATTTTCATCGTAATAATGATTGTTTTAGATCAAAACTCTGAATATCCCGTTGTAAAAGGTTCTTTGTTAAGTCTTTAATCTAAATAAAGCGAACACCTACCAAACTTTAAATCGTCTAACGTTGAAAGGCCGACAATAACAAATTGGTATCAAAGCCTGACAAAGATGGACTCTTGAGAAACTGTCCACCCACTCCCGGGCTATTGATCGTGGTCTGCTCACAATAAATTAATACTTGTTATGAGCATTTTTTATTCCATTGTGTTTTAACTCTGTATTTATTTTAAACCTTTAATAGACTCTAATGGGCGGACATTGGTCAAAGAAGATTTGGAATACAAAACCGAAATAAGAATGAATAGCTTTCTCAAAGAATTCCGTCTTATCTCTATTTAATTACCTCATTACAAGCAAATGAAATCAAGATTTGATTTGAGAAAGACGGTTTAGAAATAAACCTTTTATGTTAGTGTATATTTGAAAATGTCCGTTCTGTGTACAATCTATTTGGATTTTACAATTATAATACGCTGATCATAATCGATCGTGTATTATTCAAAAATATTAAAATATATAGATTAGTTACGATAAGATTTCAAGTGTGAGAAATATATCTCACGAAATCATCAATATGTCACAGATTACGCTTAACGCGTAAGTCCTGAACAAACTACAATGTATGGGCTACCGTTGTTATTGTTTGTAACCAGATTTGTAGTGTCATTGTGTTAATCCTTTTCTTTGAAAAAGGATTGTTTATAAAAACAGTTGCAACAATAGTTTTCCAAGAGGCGCGCACCAAAAAAAGCTACCCTGACTTATTTCACTTTAATATTGTCATATAAATCATTTACACAGAGTTATTTCTGTAATAAATATGTATTTTATTGATGATGGATATTACTAAATATTTTAATGGCTGAAATTAATAGTAATAGTTTTATTTTGATACAAAGTTCCTTACTATACAATGAAGATGAATTTTGAAATAAAACTACAATAGATATTCAATAAAATTTTGTAAAACTTAGAATCCATATTTCTATGCAATGATTTTAAAAATCTATCAGTTTTTTCATACTTAGTTATCTTAATTGTGACTGAATTAATATCTTGCATTTTATAAATATCAAATATTACATTGAAAATGTCTCCAACGCTGTTTGAAAGGACCGGACTAATAAATCCAATTTAAATGTTACCAGGACCTCCACTGACATAACATATGTAAATCCATACGTCTTTATCTTCAGAATCACAAATTCAAAACGACGTTCGTTGTGCTCAGTAAAAAAGAAATACAACCAAGTCCAGTTCGAAACTCAGGACGGGTGGCCATCCGCACAATCATTATTCTAAATAAGAAAATTAACTTAATTCCCACAATTTGAATATGTTGCAAAATAAATTATCTGATATGGCTTTCTCTTATTCTGCTCTAATGGACGTCGGACGTCAATGTTTAAAATATGTTGTCTTGACGAATTCAATTTATTGGTACGAGTACTTGGAGATGAGGATTCTTTCCCACGGGTCGCCGCGGTTTGCACTGATTCATTACTAAGAATCGTAATAGACACACATTATATGAGAAGCCTTTTGCGTCCTAAATTTTCATCTGAAGTAGAGCGCTAACTTACAATATGATTTAGAAATAACAAACTCTAAATATAGTGTAATTTATGTATGAATATAATTATTTGCTTCGAATCATTACTTGTGATTTTTTTATTATGCAACTAATGTGCGAAGATGGAGGGCTTTAACTTGCTTCAATAATTTCTGTCCAAGGATCAAGATGGAGAGTTCCGTTTGTAAATGCGATCCTTCGATATTCTCTTAATGAAGACATATTGAATCGCTAAGCGGCAAAGGACAAGATATAGGCAATCTTTAAATTGACGTGCGGTCCTTTTATGCCGCATCCGTTCACTTTTGTATAAAAGACAATAGCAAAATAAATGAAACAATTAAATAAAAAACAATAAATTTGGAGTTTAACAAGTATGATTTTGTTATCCCGTGATATTTTAAATTAAGGCAGAATAATGAATATGAAACAAATGGTGAGTTTAATAAAGAAGTGCCAATTAAAATGTCTACATAAAACCCATATCAATTAGAGACAAACGCGAAGTAAAAGCAAAACGGTACGTCTGCTAATGTTTTATTTAGACCTCGGCCGGGCACGGCATGAAAGTTAACTTGGATTTTTAAAAGTTTGTTTAAAAGTTACGCTCGCGGTATCCCCCGTCTGTCTGGTCTCGCACCTGATAAAGTAATTTTACGATTCCCTAATTCACACTTTTGAAGAGGGTTTTAAAAAGGCAGAAGGTTTTGCCCCTGGACATAATTGGGATTGCGTTAAAACTTGACGGCCTTCTAAATTTTTAATTTCGTGATAGCTTGCTATTTTGGTAAGGCAATATGATTTTATTCTGAGATCCTTGTTTTAACTGATAAAAGTGAAACCTTTCCGAAAGTCAATTGAAAAGAATATAGCGTTCAATAATTTACTTATTTTAGACGACCTTACATATGGTACACTAACAGCCACATAATAGAATCCAATTTCATGTACGTGCAAGGGGGATTCCTTTGTTACTTACAACAAAACATGAGTACCTCAAACTTCTTGCTTTTAAAATAAGAACAAACGTGTCATCGATGAAATGACGCGTGTCGACCAATCGGGCGCGACGGCCGCAGACGTTGGTGACGTCACTCTACGACCGACCAATTGGAATCGCTCGTCGCCTCCGGTCAACTTGGACTAATTGCCCATGTGTGCGATAACGCTAGTTTTAAGAGGAATCCGTGCGCGTGAGTTGACGGCCGACGCAGGCTCACATATTACAAAAGAACAATCTGTTACATTTTACACTCAAAAGTAATATTAATTCACGCTAATATATTTATTTTCAGACACAAGAATTGTTGATTAAATACTTTAACGATTTGGTAACTGTAATTTTTCATATCCATTATTTCCAAACAAAGGAATTTTACTCTCGTCTAATTTAAATATCAAAATATGAAATTAACGATAGACTTTTAACTTATTCTATAGAATGCAAACATTATACTAAATATTTGCCAAAGAAGGAAAAAATATCATTTGAACACAAATAATAAATTCAAAACAGCAACTATGAAAGCAACTGACGGTCTAAAATTATAAATTCACTGGTCATCCCATTGTAAGTTAAGTAAAGCATGGGAAAAAATGAAATGCTCACACTTTTGCTTATAATTTTTAATTAATACACCTAACTGTTGGATAGTGGGAATAAATCTGGAAACAATGGAAATGGCATGTGTATTCAAAAAACAGTTTCTAATGTTTAATGTTACCATTTTTAATTGGCTTATTTAATTATTTTGAGCACGCTTACATTGTTTGTCTTAACGCCTTTGACTTTTGGTTTTATTTGCAATATTGATTGCTGCGTGATCTAGGATTAAACTGGTCAAGAATCAAGAATGTGTTCAGTCTTTTACAATGTAACTTTATCCTAACGTTAGCAGTTGAAATAAGGTTAGTGGAGGTGATACCAATGTATGCTAATTTTAGTAATTAACTACCTGTTCAGAATCTGAGAAAAATATTTTTCTAACTAATTATGAATCACACTCTGCAACTTTCTCATGAAATTTATTGGCAGACTTTAGCAGTAAACCTTATCTTTTATGACTATTATGAACTGTTTATAATTTTTGGTATCTTGTATATTGTGAATTGATTGTCATTGAGGAGCTGGCCAATTCTTTCAAGAAGACTTGGATGCTGTATGAATATTTCAAAAGGGCTACTCAGTGAATTCTTTTCATGTTTCCCTTTCGGACATGTGATGACCACGGACGTTGTGTCAATATTGCCACAAGCTCCGCTATTAAGTAGCTCGTTGCTTGAATGAATGGAGTCTAGCCGGCACTCGCATATTGTGGACGTGAACTGTTTGTTTATTTAGATGTTTTGTGAAGCGTTGGCGTATTAAACGGACACTGAATAGATCAATTTCTTCTTCTAAATATGATGCCTACATTTTTAAAATACTGCAAAACAGATGAAATATTTTTCCTGTTAATTTTAAGAATTGATATGCAGTTTGAAAAATTCTGGTAAGAAAATAAAAATAGGAACTTACCTTGCGCGATGCGTACAGCTGGCATTTTAATTCTCATCTTGATTTGGTCACCTATTTTTGTATCTTCAGCAACTTCTTTTATTCTCAGAAAAGTTTATCTTAATATTTTGCTATCTGACAATAGTTCTTAGCACACTTCACACGCGCCGCCGTCGGTCCAGCGCCTTATCGCTCTATTTCTTAAACGTTATTGATAACGGAGGTTCAGTTATCACAAATCCTCCTCTGAATGTCCGACGGGAAACATGAAATGATATTTCAGTCATCTTCCTAATTTCTTCATGCTTCACAAATTAAAATTCAACTGAGATCTTATCTTACTTTTTTCTTTTCATGTTGTGGTGAATCAGTTCACACGACAGTTGAATGTTTGCTCGCCAAAATCGACTGGTCATAAAGAGGGCCTTATCAACACTTGAATGAACGTCTTAGTGCCCTATCTAATCTATCCACACCTAGTGGCGATCCTGCGATTCGGTAAACGATTCATTTGGTCACACTCTATTTAATAGCATCTGTTTAAACTTCTTCACTTTTCAGTCCGAACAAACAATATTTTAGTCACTGTCCGTTTTATTTAATTTTCAATAGTTTCAACAAAATTTATCATAATATTTCTCGTAACCAACAAATATAAAAGTAAACCGAAACGAATTTATTTGAAAATTTAAATTAAATAGTTGTCTTGGTGTTTACGATAAATTGAAGTAGCGTCTCGCGATCGAGCACGTCGCGCGTGCGAAACAGTGCGAGGCAGGTGCACGGCCGGCCGCCCGCTCTCGCCCGATGTCCGAGAGCGTCTGTCCTGTGTCCCTTTGCGCGAGGGCTCCGCGGCCTCCGCATGTCCACGACTCGCGCTATCTCGCTCGGCCGGCCGACGACGGCGCGTGCGAGTCCATACGAAGTGGCCAGGGGTTACTCGCGGTCGCCGTCGCGTCGGCTGTCTGACAGAGATCGTGTCAAGCGTGTTTCACCCGGAGAAGCGTGGGAGCGAAAGAGACAAGCATAATTCATAAGTTCCGTGCGTCGGTGTGCGTGCGCGGGTGGGGCGAAGATGCAACGCGTACAAAAGAAAAGGGATAATATTTGCTTGCATATTTCATGACTCGATTAGGAGATGGAATTTTTAATTGAATGGACCCGAGCGCGGTCAGTCTACGGCTCCGAGGCGGTTTTAAAAATTAAGAAGCGATATAAAAGAGAATTATAAAGTTTCCTTTTGTTTTACTTTTGTTAAATGTATTCAAGGATTCGAGTTATAAAGAAAGCTTAATGTCTTCGTGAATCAGTATGAATACAATAAGTGTTCTTGTAAGTTTCTTTTTTAAAGGTGAAATAATGAAGTAAGTGATATCGTTATAATATGTTGCCGCTTTTATGTACTAACGTAAAGGAGACTAAGTTTTTATGCTACCCTATTGAGTAATACGTGAGCGTGTCAACGGTCTACGTATCTCCGCTACGCGTTCGTAGCACGGTGTAGCGTGCGTTGTAGAAAAACGACATGAAACCGTTATTAGGATTCGAAAACATGTTTTACTGTTATAAGCGGAATTTCATTCCTTTAATTTATTAATTTGCTATTACTTAACTAGTGACTGGAAAAGATGAAATCAGCTAGAATATTGTTAAAGTTAGTTATTAAACAATACTCAACAATACTACATTGTCAAAAACTCTAAGAAAGCGCAACACGTAAAGCTAGGTGTTCACTGTTGCCGGCAAGTTTCGCGGCACATTTTTTCCCTCGCTGCCGTTATTTTACTTAAGACGGCGAGGAACTTATCTCGGTCGGTCCTTGACTTTAATAAGTTTTATGAGTGTCAGTCGGGACTTAACTGGCGCGAGAACGGGCTTCGAAAAAGAACTTTTTCATAATTGTTTCCCGACTCAGTTGCGAACTTCGCGGGACGTTCGATTATTGAAATTTCAAATTGTTCTAAGTGATTGATTGTTTATTGATTTCGTTATTTCTGTTTTTAAGGAAATGACTGTTGTTAAATTTGAATTTAGAATGTTTATATTATTATTATTATATTATTTGCTTAGTCTATGATCTCGTTGTTTTATAAATAGATTAGAACTTGTAAATTTTGCTAATGTAACGTTTTACATCACAAGATTATAGTTTTTTTATACGATAACATTAAACAAACTTAAAATAAAACTGTATATTTTTTCATTAATATATTATCACAGGTAGATAAGTTTTCTACTTGTATCCAGCCTAATAACCCCAATCGCTTGACCAAACACACCGTGATAGGCTGTTCAAAAATCTTTTTAAAAATCGTGGTCACTAAATGTCCAGCTTTACAAAACCTGTGCACTACCTCCATCTCCCTCTAATTGTCTCATATGGACTGCGTTAATAGAGACAACTAAAGGGTTGTCCGTTTTCTCGAGTGGAAATCTGGATATAATGACCGATGTATGTCTATCTCGTTCACATGTAAGGGTGTGTAGGTGTGAGGAAAGGGATGGTGGTGCACACGTTTATAGTTCGAATGTGGGGTGAGTTTTCAGGAAAATATTCGACGCTACTCGACACTAGGCGGCGTGGAAAAGCGAGTTTTGGAAATTTGAGGTTCGTTTCTATGTTCCTCAAGCTACTCAAGAATTTATACTTTCTAAGTTAGACTTTCAAACATTTTCTATGTGTCTACTTAGTGACTTATAAAATATGTATGTGATATTTAATATAAGGAATGTACAGAAATTATTGTTTATTATGTTTCATGCCTAAACACATTTACAATAGTCTTCAAACTCATTGCAAATCTTAAAGTAATATTCATAAATGAAACAGTATTTTTTATCAAAAGCGGCAACTTAAGCCTTCTAAACTAGAAGAAAACACACTTTTATTATGGAAATAGATATATTATTATATCCAAACCTCTAGCGATACTTTTTTCAAATATTCCTGAATGTCTAAATTAAAACAAAAACTGTTCCAATTTTAAACCTAAATCATGCCTTGAGCTGAGCTACTTTTCTTTTTTTTGCATCCTTAAGTAACAGTTAAATTCTATAATTAAATATTTCAACGGATACTTTTTTCTATGTTCCTCTGTGACAGATGTGGGACAGGATATAGAAAATTGCTCAATTTGAAACTTGTAACGTTATACAGAAGTATCGAGTTCACGTATTTGTGTTGACGTCTGTTTTTTTTTTACTTATGCTCATGACTTCCAATACTTTAGAAGACGGTACATAAAAAAAAACGCTATCACTGCATTTCTGAAATCAAACATATATTAACAATTCATTTTGTTGACTGTCTCAAAATAAAAATATTGGCGGGCGAACTTAACTGCTTAGTCCTATACCGGGTTGTACGATTTAAACTCATACCAAATCATTTTGTTGTCTGATGTTATGAATATCGACATTTTAAAATGGAAAAAAGGATAGGTACTATTAAACTTTGAAGATCATAGGAAATTAAATCCAATAATTACCAGCCAATAAAATGATAAAGCAATGAATTTAGTCAAGTAAATATAAAACCCGCTATACTGAATAGAGAGTTTGTATCGGGTATTCTTTTAATTTTACAGGTTTTCAATATTCTTACTTGTAACCTATTTGAGCAATATCTTGTTAATAATTTTTCAACATTTTCAGTAGTTGTATTGAAGAAGAATTTTATAATGTAGGCCTTGTGATGACAGAGCCTTTTGCTTTCTATCAGCGGACTAGATTCACTTAAGCATGTTCATATATTTTTTTCTTTTTTTTTTAAAAACTTACATTGAATAGTCGGAAAGTTTATTTTCCTATATAATACTTATAACATCTTTGACACTTAGTTTCTGTCATCGTCATAATAATCCACTGCTGGATAAAGGCCTTTTTTTAAAATGGAGGTTTTGGCCTACCATACCACGCTGACAAGCTATCTGGTTGGTATAGTGTTTGTTACAAGTGTTATTTCCCTTTGAGGTGTTGTATAGTTATCCCCTTAACTTAGTCATACACGGTAGAGTTTACCTGATTGGTTTACCTGTATAATTATATAAATACTTAATAATAGCTAGGAGTTTGGAAGTTGGGGTCTGAACCCCCGTGCCTCCAAGAGCACGTAAAACTGTCAGTCCTGCGCCTGATATCTCCCTGATCGTGTCGGTAAACCGTTCCTTTGGATTATGAGAGTGAACGAACAGAGAGTGCACCTGTGTTTGCCCATATAATTGTGCACTATAATATCTCCTGCGTAGTTGGCTGGTCTCCGTTGAGACTGGCCGCCGTGGCCGTAATCGGCTAGGGAAACATCATAACTACATCTTAAGGCTAAGCTACATACCTGCACAGTGAAGCAACAAGCATTGTTGCTTAACTGTTTACCTGTAAAATTATACTTTACGGGAAACCTGTCAGGTCAACCCCAACGTGCATGGTTATCTTTAGTCAGTCTTACGATGTCTATGGAATGAATAGAGGTGGTAACACTCGATATTATTACAGCACAAATTACTCTAGGAATATAAAACGTAAAAAACATGCTTCATAATATTGAAAGGTAAGCATAAATTATTTCCTCAATTATCGACGAGCTACCCTCCTTTGAGGGCATGCACTAAAATAGATTGAAGTCACACGGGTCCCTCCAAGGGCAACTTTGTAACACGTGTGTCCACAGATATCAATCCTCATTTCTGAAATGTTGGCTTCAAGACTGCGTCTCGGTTTTAATGAATTTTGCTTTCGTTTTAAATATTTTTGAAAGTTGTTCTTTTAAATGATTTAGTACCCATATGACCGAGTATTGTTCGATATTTTTTAATAAATCCCACTTAGCTACATCGATTTATAGCCCCCGATAAATTTCATGAAAATCGTTGGGCAGTTACCGTATTTAAGATTATATAGATATCAGATATAGTTTGAAGGTATCGGATATACTTTTAATTTGCGTATTTCATTTTTAATAATGAAATTTGAAATCTGTATTGTTTAATCTAATGTTGATTTCGGACATTGTCATAATCATAAAAAAAATAAGTTATTGAATAAGAAAACTTGCAAATAATCTACCGTTACCAATCTTTATTACCGGTGTGGTACTATATAGACAAAGGATTTAGTTGTATCGTAGAACGCTTGTTGTACCTAAAAAAACTGACCAATTGCTAGTCGGACTCGCGAACGAAGGGTGTCGTACCATATCTGTAAAAAGCGCACAAAAAAAAATTTCCACGGAGCCCCCTTCCATATTTATTTTATCGTCTTTTTTTGTCATAGTGTTAGTTTAGTTTTTTTATAGGGGCAACAGAATTACATCATATGTGAAAATTTCAACTACCTAACTATCACGTTTTATGAGAAACAGCCTGGTGATAGACGGACAGACAGACGGACGGATAACGGAGGCTTAGTAATAGGGTCCTGTTTGGGTTCGGAACCTAAAAATTGATTTAAAAATAGCTTTTGTTCGCACGTCCAGCTTGTATTTTGAAAATCGCGTAATAGTACTCTATGTGTTGTTATGATGAATGAGTTATATCACTGTAAAGTTTCATACATCTTTAAAAACTTTCGCATTTATAATGTTTCTGTGCGATTCGTAATATAAATCAATCAACAACCCATAATGTCCCACTGCTGGGCTCGGGTCTCCTCTCAGGAGAGGGTTAAGGCCATACGTCCCCACGCTGGCCAAGTGCGGATTGGGGACTGGCAAGACAACGTTGTGGCTACGTAATCTTACCGTTGGATGTTTTTAAGCCGCCCGAAGGCCTCCAACTAAGCTTCACGACTGTTATCCTATGATAACAACCGGGACCGACTGCTTAACGTGACCTCCGAATCACGGAGATGCTCATGGTAACATGCCACCAGCGGTCACCCATCCAGGTACTGAACGCGCCGTCATTGCTTGCCCTCGCTGATTGTTTCTAATCACCGAGTGCAACTGGGCTATGAGCGCCTCTTTCGATTCGTAATATAACAACTTTTAAACTCTATAAAAGTTGTTATATAATTATATATAACAACTTTCAAAGTATATTATTTACTATCATACAAATATGAATGAGATTAAGCAGCTTTGGAATCTAAGGGCAGTGTATGTTTTTGCGTTTCGCCACAGTCGGGTATCAATAATCTATTTTCTATATAACATGTTCCTATATATAAATCCTAGTCATCGTCCAGGACTCAAAAGTCAACTATTTGAAAGTATATTTTGTTTTAATTTTGGCTTTCTATACTCGTCCTCCATATAAACTTTTATTGTGCCAAATTTCATTCACCTCCGTTCACATAATTTTCGGAACTGGGGTACCAAATGTTTACTTCGAAATTTGACCTTGTAAATGTATACTTAAGTACATTACAGGTTGTTAGATAGTGATCCTTATTTCTTTCAAAAATACCTGTTACAGTTGCATGGCAATCCTTATAGCTCTCTTTAATAACTGACTATTACTATTGTTATTATGTGCAGTAATGGCCGAATCTTCTCCACACGTGACCGTTTTAAATTTAAGACCAGGACCCACCCTAACATCGATCTATTTACGTCGCGGACAACTAAACCCACTTATTGGGAGCATTTCTAAATTTAGTATTTATAGACGTGCAGTTATTTTTCTATGGGATTTTAATGGAGATATTCACCATTGCATCTGTCACTTATCACATTGTTATATGCGAATGTGATTTAAACATTCTAAAATATTCTTACAATAAATGGTTCAAATTTCTCTTTCTTCACGGCTAAGCCGCTGCACAGATTTTAATGAAATTTAGCATATACACACTTTGTTTCTTGAGAAAGGACATATTTAACTCTTAACAGTCATCATAACAAGCACAAGAGTGGGGCCGTACGCAAAAGCTATTAGGTATATATGTTGTATTAACATTTCGCAATATTTCTTCTTCAGACAGCATTAGTAGGGTCAGAAATAGTTGCTGCAGTCACAACGAAGGATAGGAAATAACTTTAAACATTTGGGTATTCTCGATCGGAGTGTTATCACAGCACCGCTTAAAGCCTGTTTTATACTATTCTTTCGATGGTTAATGTCCTGAGTGTCTCTTCGTCCCCTTCTGGTAGGAGAGTCTGGATACAGAGAAGGATGGGTAACAAGGTTGTAGCTCTTGAGTCACTAGCGTCCATGGGCCGCGGTAGTTACTTAATATCAGGTGACTTGTCTGCGCGTTTACACCCGTTTGTTCACGATAGTTGATCTGTATCTCTGTATCTAATATTGTTTAATGAAAATGATATACTTTTTTTTGTCAACATGGTGAATAATTCCTTCGTATCTCCAGCTCCTCGGGGATATAGGAGCAAGGAGTATGTGGTGCACCCCGTACACCCTGACAACCGATCGACCGGCCTCTGGCACCTTTATTTGGAGGACCCGGACCATGTGTTTTCAGGTCTTTCCAGGACTTCGCGTTCAGATCCCTATATAGGCTTATCCTCCAACGTGTGCTGGGTGTTGTTAAAAATGGTATGGCTACAAAGAACACAGCCATACTAACAGGTAATAAAAACAGTGGGTTACAATGTAGTTTATAAACAATGCACATCTCCAATTACGACGAATGTCAGAGGTGTAAACACACCTCCAACGTTAACCACCAAATCAACTATCAAGCAAAATAAGTCAACAACTTACATAGTGATGTACATTAAAATTATGTCTATAAAAGTTCTGAAGTCTCCACTGGTGTGATATATGTTTTTCAAAATACTTTGTGCCTGTGTGAATAATAAAGCATATATCATTCTTTTCATGACCTAATTAAGAGGGCTCCCGACTTCACAAACATACATGAAAGGTACAAAACAGTCTGCACTACAATATGTGGATTACCCAAAGTCCAAAGCAAAACGTTGTTCCATATGAAGTTTGAACACTTAGCACATTCGACATCAGAGTGGCCACCGACTGCACTATGTAATACGTGCAGTCAGCCAGTGAATGGTTATGTATAAAATACGGAGTAACAAACATTGAATTTTATAGAACTTTTATTCCATCAGTTATTCATCTGATAGAATCAACTCATCACCGTCTATTACTGAACGAAGGTTTCCCCCAAAGAGCGCCAACCATCCCAGTTTTGGGCAGACCACATCCTTCTACCGCCAGCCATTTTCTTCAAATCGTCAGCCATCGTGCCACATGGCCCCCTACACTACGTTTGCTTAATCACAAATAGTTACCCAATGTGAAATTTAAACTTCTATATTTATTCCTCCTGAGAGAAGGCCCGAGCCCAGCAGTAGGACATTATGGGTTGTTGATGAATGAATGAAATGATGAATTAATTTTATAGTGTAGTAGCTGTTTTGTTACATAACTGCATGGCTTACATAAATGATATTGTTTCGATAGTTCTTTCATCGATACCGATACCTTTCACAACACTAAACCTTACCTCAGTAGCTAAGTACGCGCCGTCGTGACAATAAATTCGAAGAAGACTTCGCATTCATTGCCTAGGGACGCACCTGTGACCTTTGCGCTCACAATTAGTGACTTAGTTTTAAATGATATATCAGATTTAGTTTCGGGCGAAAAGAGCTACATTAGCAATAGAACTAATTAAACCTTTATACTTGAGAATAATGATACACAGCGAAATGGCGAAACAGCCCAAAGCAAATATCTATTGGACATAGACTTCACCTCGAATCTGTTATACCTTCGTCTTCTTCGATCACTCAGTATTAAAAAATTTGTAAAAAGGAATGTAGTAATAGGCAGTATCTTCAGTACATAAAAGGTAAATGCCTAAAAAGCTTGATTATAGGACAGTAGTTCATTGTGAAGGATGAGTTACTGTGTAGGATTGCTTTAACAAAGCGTAGGAGTTCTTGGGTTAACGAGTACTATTTATGACTTCTAATGCTTCCGAGGTTCCAGGACATATTTTCACAGGCAAAAAGTGAGACAACGTGGGTACTTACAATACAAGATGTGTACTGAAGAGCTTCATCAAAGTGATTTATTAATAATAAATTCAAGGGTAAGGGAAAATACTTTAGAACTCAAAAAAATGTCTAATATTGAAAGTAACAGGAATTTAAATGTTTTTCTCGAAATTGATTTAAACTAAAGTATTAAAGTTTATCTAGATACGTTTACGTTTATAGTTTTTTTATATGTGAGCCTGCTAAAGTGACTCTACTTTGCTTGATGGAAGGCTAAGCAGAATCCAAGAGTGGTGGTCACCATACTCATTGCGAACGCAGACAATGTAACTATATACGCTACACTGGTGGCTCAGACTATAGTGGTCTGTAAAGATGCCTTTGCATTATTTGGCCCCCGTTAATGCTCTCACCAACGAAACACTACAACACAAATGCTGTCATTTTTAACCCTCACGCAAAAGGGGTGATATAATTTTGACGTCGATGTCTCTCTGTGTGTGTATCTGTCTTTGGCATCTTAGATCACAAAGGGATAGACCGATTTCAATGTGTTTTTTTTATTTGAAAGCCAGTTCCGTTAAGTGTTCCGTCCAGCAGTGTTAAGGTTTCAGTTTGTTCCCAAAAGGATGTAAGGCATTTTTGGCATTTCATTACTCGATAAGTGTTTGCGTAGGGGTTTTCTATTTTTTTTTTACTTTTGCTTGTACGTTGGTACGCTGTATATCCGGTATAGTTTATTGGTGTTACGTTATTTAAGATTTCCTTTGATTGTTGAAAATACTAAATATTTAAAAATGCTGTGATATCTTTTGTCATGCAGTACCGGACTACCACAATAAAAAATTATAAATAATTATGCGTTCACAGGAATATTAACCTCTAGACAATCACTCTAGGTTCATTCTAAAGGCCTATATGATACTTACATATATACTCCTGGTTGTGAAACTTATAAGAAGCGACTTTCAGTCAACTAACCCTTCTCAGAATAAATTGAATGGTTGAATGCTAAGTCCAAAGTACCACTGTCCACTAATTTTGACGGTAACAAATTTACTTAAGACAAACGTATTTGTTTACGCACTTACAATCATCAAATTAAACATCGCCTGGGGATAACTATTAGTAATACCTATCTCGCATCGACCTCAGTTATTCCTTCAGGGATCTGGTAAATACTACATCATATTCATTAGGAGTAATAACATATCAATCATTATTTAACCTTCAACCACTACTTAAGCAATTTGGTAGGTCATATTATAAGCTCCTAAGTGCCAACACCTACGTTCAAAGCCTCGGAATATTTTCACCGGTTACTCATCATTGCAACACGATAACTTGAGTTAGTTAATCAGTTAAAGCTCATTTTGAATAATTATTTGCATGCCTGTCTGCTGAGAAATATTTATTTCGTAAAATTATTTAGTGTTTAGAAACAGTATTATGTATTACCCAATTGAAATATTATGAGAAAAACGAGTAACGTAAGCAAACGTCATTATTATGTGTCATTTAGGTATATGAAAAAATTCGTGAAAGAGCCACGCAGGCTCGACCGGAGTGATACCACGGCCTCACAGAAACAGCGCTTCGACTGTGATTCACCGAGTGAGTGAGGATACCGGAGGCTTATCTCCCAATCCCCCCTGTGATGGCGCAGTTGAAACATATGTTACCCCAGGAAGGTACCAACCGCGCTAGCGTTGGAGAATCCCTCTCTGGACGTCCGCATTCAGAACACAATGCGCCTTAACGTGGATGCCCAGGCTGCCCTTCATATTCTGCGGGGGTGGGGAGACGTTGTTGCAAATTTCGCTCTATCGTGCTCGAGGTAAGAGCAGTAACACCTTGGCACCCCCTGCCATCCTGGTCGTGAAACTTTGTAACATTAACCACCTTGAGAGAGTAAAGCCAGCCTTGCTCTTCTCAGATATCGTCTGCAGCGGATACATCCTACCTAACTTACCCTGGGTACGGACTTGAATACTCCTTTATATCTAAGACCGGAGTGTGCGTGTACGCCAGAGACGATATCAGCCCCGTCGGCTCAGCAATCTTGAAGTTAAGGACCTCTTCATCTTATGGCTCCGTGTAGACAGCGACGACCACCCCCGCGTCTATGCATGCGACTCATTGAGCACATTCAGATGGCTACAGATGCATCATCTTACTTGGTGATTTTAACGCTCACCACGCCGACTGGCTTATTTCCAATAAAACGAATCATGCGGGGTGATCTGTTCACGACTTCGCCCTGGCAAATGGCCTGACACAGCTGGTTTTCACACCCACGCGAATCCCAGATGTGGAGAGCCAGAAATCTTCAACCTTCTGCTGACTCCTCATCCGGACGGTTACCACGTATCTGTAGATGCTCCGCTTGGCTGCTCAGACCATTACCTTGTCCAGAGTACAGATTTTGGCAGAGATATACATTATAGAATAGAATATCACACAAGCCATTATTTAAGAAAAATGACAATTAACTCGCCAAAATCCACATGTAGAAGTAGATTTTGAACATACCTAAATATAATCAGCAGTAACATCAGTTTTGATCGGTGTATTTAAGGAAATATACGTAGGTCTAACATTTACTTAGGACCTTCATGGTCTTCCACCATTAAATGATTCTAAGTTTTATTATACGGCTAGCCATAAGTTAAATATGAAATACTGCCCATTATAACTAAGGGTTTTCATAAACTGCTGAATTCCGTGATCTAATGACATAAGAAAAAACTAGCATATTTTATTAGATATAGTTTCGAGTTTTAAATGGACTTTAACCAGTACTAAAAATTATTAGGCTGTAAAATTTCATAGGAATTGTTTATAATAATTTGTCAGGCTCAAAACTAGGAGAACCATTTTGTATTTTTCTATTGCCACTGTTACTAAATTGAATTTGTGTTATAAGTTCTTCCTATTTAGATTATATTACATAAAGAATTCTGTTACTCTATATAGACATTACAATAATTACTGTTGAAAAAAGGCTTCCCCAAAGAACTCTAACTCTCCAACATCTTGGGAAGTCTGCATCCGTCCGTTGTCAACCGTTTTTGTCATATCGTTCGTTTATCGTGCCGCAGGGTGCCCTACTAACACTGACGGTCTAACCTCTTGAAAAAATAAATAAAAGTGTTAAACACCACCTCCCCCCCACTCCCAGCACAGAAATTGGCCTCCGGTATCGTCACTCACTCGGTGAAACACAGCGCAGGTGCTGTTTCATACCGGTTTTCTGAAAGGTCGTGGCATCACTCCGGTCGAGCCGGCCCATGTATGCCGAAACGTGGCTCTCCTACGGTACAGCTCCCACGGTAGAGATGCACCTATGTATATATAGTGGCTATATTATGTCAGGTGATCTATCTCTTCCTTTACATCATCATCATCATCATCAGCCTATCGCAATCCACTGCTGGACATAGGCCTCTCCAATTTCACGCCACTTAGTTCGATCTACGGTTTCTCGCATCCAGCTCCTGCCAGCCGTCCTGCGCAAATCATCGCTCCACCTGGCTTGTGGACGTCCTACACTATATCTATTATCTCATATAGTAAAGAAAAAAAACCAAGGCCGGCAACGTACTTATGACGCTTCTGGTGTTGAGGGTTTTCATGGGCGGCGGTAATCGCTTACCATCAGGCAAAAAAAACATTATTCATTCCAAGCAAATCCTAAGCCAGGTACACATACATATGTAGAATTAAAAAGTCGTAGAAACATTATTTATAGCTATTAGTTTTCGTATGTCGGTAGAGTGCAATAAGTTTATCTTGGTTGAACATCCAGAATCGATGACTTACTATTGACGTAAGGAATTTGGCATTCAATTCTATGTGAACTTTGAGTACTAATTGTATTGAATTTATAAATCAGACTACCGCCTCTTTATTTGAATTTCAAGAGCTCATAGATGTTAAAGTTCAGCTATGGCTACAGGGTTTATTTTATAACCGCGATGTAAAACAGCCAATGTGTTAACAACAGATTACTTTACGAACTAGGGCCAGAAGATCACGGTTTAAAATTCTACTAAAATATTATACGTCAATATCTTCTTCGTTCTGTCATTGAGTTGTGAGTCTGTGAGGCTATCTATGACTTTTCGGTTTAGTCGGGGCCTCTGTGCGGAAGTTTGGCCGATATTACGATCACAGTAACGTCTGCCTTCTTTCTATAGGTATGAGCTCTAATGAACACACGTTAAAAGACATTAAAAGTGCATTTTCTTATGCACGACTACACGGTTGGCCTAGTGGTTTCAGTGGTCGCCACACCACTTCCTACTGCGCCAAGTGTTGTGGGTTCAAATCCTACATGGGACAGCACTTTGTGTGATCCATAAATTGTTGTTCTAAGTCTGGGTGTACTTTGTGTCCGTGTGTCTTTTAAAGAAAAAAAAAAAATTCTTATGCACTGTTATTTACAAAAAAATATAAATGGGCCAAAAGCTGGCTGGACATAATACCATAAAGAAAAATAAAAAAAAAAGTTTTCATACCTGTTCTGTTATCAAAGCAGGGCTACCCATAAAAACAAAAATGTTGTTAGACAATAGGGGGCCAAGCACTCGGACGGCGTGTGCCACATTGTGTGGGCGATAGCCAAACGATAAAATCTGCTACCCTTTACTTTCAATTTTTTTTTGTTTTTTTTTATTATGTACGAATTTATTGTAAGTGGCGAATTTTAAGATGGTGCAACAGTGTAAAAAACCTCGGTACTCTTTCACTGCTCACGTAAGATTTAAGGAAGTTTTTTTAATAGTTTGCATGTTTTTGTAGATCTATGAGAAATAAGAATTATTGAAGTAGTAAATACTAAATATGTAAGAAGTACTATTTTTTATGCTACAAAATAAAAAGAAACTACTAAATCTAATACATGTTATTTCCTAATAAAACCTTTTTAATGTGACTATAAAAGTTAACATAACCTTGAACTTCTTTTGAATACGACTAGTAATGTAATAAAATACGTTTTAAACAATATTAAACACACAGAAAAGTTTTATTTAACCGCTTCCTCGAAAATATATACAGAAGTCAAGGTGTCAAATAAAAATAAGAATACTTTTAATATCAAGCAATGACGTATGTAAAGATTAAGGTAAATACCTACTTTCTCCACATTTATTCAAATTACGAACTTAGGTACCTTTTTATTAACATTAGGCAACAATTCGTACTTCAAATTCGAAATAATTCTTTTTTTAATCTAATCACGAAATCAGCCAGTACCCTCATTGGCGGGTGGTGGCGGCTGGCACGAGGTATTGACCGTCGCACTACCCACTCTAACGGGTCACTCCGCTCAGGTGGAATACTGGCTTTTAAAAATGGAACTACTTTTGAATTCTCAATACCCTTTGTTTTATACACGATTTATAAAACACTTAAATATATTATTCGTCAGGTGAAAGGGCATTTTTATTGTATTTGGAACATTTGAATTTTATGTATTGGTTTAGTTCAGAGTTTCTTATGCCTACGTTCCGATTTTAAAACTTTGTATGAAAAAATTAGAGGCAAGTCTCCGGTTGTGAATTCAATACACACGAGACAGATTTTCGGCTTTTTTTCTGTAGTTAGAATGCTTTTGACACAACATCGTGAAAAGCTGTATCTGTAACCGTTTTTAAGGCCTTATATTCTCAATTTTAAGTTACATTTTTCTTCTAATTTAAAGTTGAAGTACAGATTTTACTAATAGTTAAAAGTTGTGACGTCATAACTTAGTATCTAATACTTAGGTACTACAGAATATACTGTTTTGATATTTTAAATGAGCCACTGATTTCATTTGAATAACCATATTAATTATTATATGTACAGATAAAGATATAGAAACTATTTCTATGGCGTGTTAGCTATTCTTAAGGATGGCTGGAGTAACATGAATTATATTATCTGGAACCCTAAAATTAAAAAGATAGCGACGGGTATGGCACCAACTGGCACCACATATTGACCGGCTAATCGTCCACGATCGTCAAGGGTGAGCGGACATTTGCATCGATTGGCAGGTGTATTAGAAATAATTAGTATTCTTCATTGCGTATAATGGCCCGATAAATGTTTGAGGCAACAGGGGTGTTTTGGATAAAGCCAAGTAAATTATTTAAAAAAAGTAAGCTAAATCAACGTCTTATCTAGCTCACACAGTCAAATGGTGGTGAATAATATAGAGGATACAATTTTGAGACCTGTTTTTATTGACGGGGTGGAAAATCCCTTCAGGTCTCCTGTTCCTTGGAGTTATATAAGCTAGAAGTGATTCCACTAAAAACCTACCTGATTACTAGCCTCAGGTATCCTACTCTGAAAGAACCCGGACCATTTATCTCAGGTCCCCCTCGGACCATGTTAATTACTTACCTTGAAAGAAACTTGCTGACAAAACTTCCCTCCTACACTGATTAAACTTCTTTACACCTTCATATTGTATTATCAGTTTCCAAAATGTTTTTTGTTTTTGAAGCAACAAAAAATCAACATTTAAAATTCTCCTAAACGCTTAGTATAAGAACTTCACAAAATCATTAAACATTCGAAAACAAAGGCAGTGCTGTCAAACAAAATACGGCAATCGTTAACGCACTGAGTGTCAATCACAAGTGACCTCAGACTTCTGACCCGGGTCCAGTTCGATTCTTAATTCATTCCTGACGATCTGAGGTCAAGGTAAGGTGAGATGGAGCCTAGAATTTACATACAAACACCCGTCTTGAATAATGACCATTTGTTGTCATTGTTCGTGTAGACAATTGGCTTACTAAACTTAATGATGAGCTGATAAGGTTCAAATTTGAATGCCTTTTTTTGTCTGTCTGAATTGAAAATGATTATCTTTTTATAGTTGATTTAAGAATATTTTGGACTTTATCTGCAACTGATTATCTAATTGGTTTTTTGAATTGGTTTCCTTTTAAATAATATTGTAATGTAGTAATGTGGTTCGTGTGTTACATTCTTTTCAACTCCTGAACGACCAGGATCTTAAAAGGAAGACTACATACTGTATGGAGTTGCTATAACCTTAACGATAGTTCCTCCATTTGATCTGGCTGTAGACACTGTTACATGTACTAACAGTAAAGTAAGTACATTAAATTTATTTTTCGAGGTACTGGATCTTCCAGTTTCTTACTAAATGTATCGGAATGAATTTTTAAGTCTCTTTTATTTATTTTGTTTCTATTAGTAGGACGAAAAAAAACCTTTTTACACACATACCGTGGGAGAGCCACGCTTCGGCATGAAAGGGCCTCGTCGAACGGAAAATACCACGGCCTCATAAAAAACCAGTGTGAAGCAGCTTGCGATGTGTTTTACCGAGTGTGTGAGGATACCAGAGGCTAATACCCCGACACCCGTCCCCCATCCCACAAAGGCCTGCAACGCACTTCTGATACCTCTGGTGTTGCGGATTTCCACGGGCGGCGGTAATCGCTTACAATCAGGCGATACCTCTGCTCGTTTGCCCCCTATTAATTAAATAAATAAAAAAGAATATATGACAAGAATACATATTTAATTATTATTCTTATACCTTTTTCCAAATATACTTCCATTTGCAGCTGACATCAATTGATCTGCATGTCACACACTTATGCCACTTGATATACTCTTATCTCAGGATCTACATTCTATAAAGATCTATTCTCAAATATCATACGATACATCCATAGAGAGAAGAGACGAAATTAAAATGACAATTACATGCCGATTCACTTCTGAATGGGCCCAATAGCATTATTAGCGTTAAGAGGTCTATTGTACCCCGACGGGTAAAGTAAATATTTTGACAAAAGTCCGTTGCGTTATATTGAGTTACTTAAAGGACAATTGTTACTGAATTGTGACAAAATGGGCTTCCGAAAAAAAAGTAAGAAAAAACCAGATGCAAGTTACATTTTTTTTTAAAGTGACTTCAGAAATCAGTGCCAAACGGACGAGAAATATCGACTAAGTTGACAAATTTTTGGATTACCAATCTAAAAAAGGTATATTATAGTATGGTAAGTTTTTAGGTTTGTTTTCCTTAATATTAAATGTATATTACAATAGTATGATGATTGCGATCGATATCGCGTTTGGAAAAATTCCTCTATTTGACACTAAACCTACGTTTAGTGTCAAGTTAGTAGTGTCAAAATAGAGGTGTATATTTAAGTGAGATTTGTTGTCACATTGAAATAATAAAAACAGGTAATGAATTATTTAAAAAAACTGCGTCAATATATTACTGCAAAGACATGGCAATCCTTCTTTCGCAGTCGGGTAATAAAAACTATAAACCATGCAAAATTAACTATTTTAAATTAATTACCTAGCAACATGGTCCTGAGGTGATAATTTGAGGCAAATTCACGGGAGAATAACATTGCTGTTTCAGTACCTGTAGTTTTCTTGCGATTTAGAATGCATTAGAAACATCATTGTTATGACATTAATTATTAAAAAATAATTAAATTATCCCAATGGATAAAAAATAAATAATGCCAATGCATAAAACACTTTTTGACCGTGGGAGAGTCACGCTTCGGCGAGAATGGGCTGGCTCGACCGGAGTGATACCACGGTCTCACAGAAAACCGGAGTGAAATAGCGCTTGCATTGTGTTTCACCGAGTGAGTGATGATACTGGAGGCCCATTTCTTAATCTATTAGTGACCTAAAAAGTAAAAGCAAACTCATTACTCTAATTAGTTATTATGATATGATGAATATTTAGTTGTATATAGTTAGTAAAGCCGGTGTCAAACAGTGCTTGCGCTGTGTTTCACCGAGTGAGTGAGGATACCGGAGGGCCATACCTCAACCCCTCCCTCCAACCCCCTCCCAATCCCACCCTATCCCCGCATCCCCAAAAGGCCGGTAACGCACATGTGACGCCTCTGGTGTTGCGGTTGTCTATGGGCGGCGGTATCGTTTACCATCACGCGATATGTCTGCCCGATTGCCTACAATTACATAAAGAAACAAATTAGTGATAGTAAGACTAGAGACATATTACTACTATGACAGAACTGCTGTACCTAATGTTATTGACAAATTACGACATCATCATTGAACTTCCCTGGAAAGTTTTGGTCAACTGCCAATATGCAATTGATACTACAGATCAGAGAAAGTCTCATAAAAATTGCAAGTAACCGCAAATTTGCATTGAGTTCATGTAAGTGTTTAAATTACTTATTGGCTAACATCCGATTGACAATGCCACATTTATCTAAATATTAAGTACTCGATAGATATTCATATAATAATATACTTCTTGCGGTCTTACGATCTGTGATACCGTAGAAAGGTTCGGAAGTATGCAACCAATAAAAAGAGAAGTGTGCGCGATTTGATTTGAGAATAGACACGCAATAGTGATAGAGTTAACAATAGGATTTTGGTAAGATTTCGAATTCGTATAGACGTAAATAAATAATATCACGCATATTTCTCAAAGGTACTGACCTACGGAAACACATCATATTATATGATTACTGTAAGACTTGATTTCGTAATACACATTAGAAGTATTAATAATTTTTATATATCATAAGATCAGCCTTCATCAACAAATGATAGAGGGTGCACAGATAATATAATCAACAGCCAGGATACTTTTACTAAGTTCGATAAGTGAAACAATGGGCACGCGGGCCGAATCGCAAATGAGTGGTGTAGGACGGCCATGTGGGTTGGAGGTCATGTTAAATTAAAATTTCGAATTTAAACTCTTTTCATTGTTCTTCGTAAAATATAATCTACTTGCTTTTGTCCGCGACTTTACCCGCATGCATGTCGGTTATAGCAACTAAAGGTGGATGGGCTATGTGTCTATACCGAAATTCATCCAAATCGATTCAGCGGTTTGGCTATGAAAGCGTAACGGATAGACTGATATAATTACTTTCGAACTTATTATATTATGTAGTATGGATGTTATATCGGTCAATGGTACATATTATTTCAACAAAAATATATATGTATATATACGTTCGAATTAAAAAAATATCAGACTAATAAAACGAATAAAAAATTACAGTTATAGAAACAGAACAGGTAAAGAAATTATTCTAGCCCTAACAAATAGCAACGAGTTTTGGCTTCTAAGCAATAAGTCTCAGTATACTTACATACAGTTTTCATGGGTCAAAGAGTAGAATACAAAACCTTATAATATTATCTCTAACATTGTCTAAGAGAACTTACTTTAGCGCTAAGCTCACGGTAAAATGGAGTCCTGACATTGAAGTATTTAGTAGGCACTTTTAGGCGCTGCGCAAACGTGTCGCCCGTTGGTACCACTGGCCACTGGTAACCGTAGTTGCTGTGTCCGGTAGCGGCATTGGGACACAGTCACTAGTCGCTATTTCTAGCCACAATTCGTCGCTTGTTTTCCGTCAATCTCACAATGGACGTCGTGGATGGCTTGTGTCGCATACAGGAGACGGACACCCAATGCAACCCTTCGTTTGCGCAGCTCAGTACAATTGTAAGGAAATTTGTTTGTGTCTTCAACTGCCGACTTTTAGTTACCAGTTACCGACACCGTACACATTTTGTTCGTCATGCGTATGTGTTAGTGGAAGCAACTGGACACAAAAAATGTTTGCGTATGCGCAGGGAGTGGACGATTTCATACTAGCCCTATAGAAATCAAATATTCATCGGTATCTTGTCTCTGAAACAGGACACAAAATTGTTAACGTTTGCGCCCTGCTTTATACTATCTCTGGCTTGCATAGTGTCTCAGTCGACGTATGCTTGGCTTTAGCTCGGTAGTCTTAACAGACTTTCAACGATTGCTTTATTAGTCTAAAATTAAACAGCTATATTGATACTTAATACATTATTAAGTAAAAAAATATATTCAAATAAAACGACTTTATCTTCACAATGACTTACTTGTACAGTGGGCAGCGTATCATTTTGTATGGAAAGTAAAAATGCTATGGATTCAATAATGACATACGAGGTGCGGTTCGTGTCAAACAATGATGCCAACAATCCCACTTTCGCGGTTCAGCCAAATGTTGTCATGCGGTCACGGTATAGAAAAACTGTGGAGTCTTCTTTTGCTATATTTTTTGAACTATGTAACAGTTTTAATTTAATTTATAAACGATATTAATGAAAAGATTCTTAACAACAGTGTCACAGAATTTGAAGACCTGAAACAGAATTTAATAAATAAATAAATTTGCTAGAGAGATTTTTGTTTGTTTGAACGCACTAATGTCAGAAACTATTGGTTCGTGATGGAAAATTCTCATATAATGCCATGTTGTAAAATACAGGAGCAATATTAAATAAAATAATCATTTTAGTACTGACTCATGAGCGTATGAATAACAAGTCAACACATTGTAATTCTGCTTTGCAATATAGTATTACTGCATTAAAGTTACTAATCATAAATGATTTGTAATACAACTATATATTTATTTATTTCACATCATGCACTTTAGGTGCATTGCCGGACTTAATGCCTAAAGCATTCAATGCCAGTCAACCTTTAGGTGATTCAGAGCAGATAGAATATAGGTGCATTTAGGTTTATATTAACTGTAAGTCCTCCATAAGATTATTTAGGCATTAAAAAAATGTGGTCCATACAGTTTACATTGGATCCAAAAGTCACAAGATTCGCTTTTCTGTATAATAAAATATTTTATAAGTTTGATAGACCTCTCTTTGTAACTATTGTTCTGCTCAAGGCAAATTATCCTCGGACATAGCAAGTATACGTTTTGCATTGTCAATAGAGTGATTACCACACACGATATCCTTGACAGACGGCCGACACACGACCATTCGAATTTTCTCCATTTGTACAATATACAAATTGATATATGTTTGTATTTTTGATCAATTCTACATCTCAATTTTTTCTGCTATATTTTTATTAATAATTTCTTGCTAAGCCGTTTGTTGGAAGAAATTGCCGTTGAAAAATAAGGCCGCCAATTGTACTACCGACATACCTAGCTTTAAGTTATGTACTTAATTAGCTGGTGTACAATAAAGCAATTTATTATTATTATTATTTGTTATTAAGTTTTACGCTATGATTAATTCCAGTCACACTTAAAAAAATATTGAGAAGCATTGTTTTTTAATTAAATAGCACACTGTTTCAGCCGGCATGTCTGATAGCAAAGAATAAGGTATATTTTAATGTAACGCATATAATGGGGAAATTAGTAGCGCCTCTCTCATTTCCAATACGAACGGGCCGGCTCAGCCAGGGTGGTACTAACCTCGCACAGAAGATCAACCTAGAATGACAGCATTCGTGATGTCGTGTTTCGCTGGCAATTGCAAGAACGGAGGCCCAATGATGCAGAAGTACCTCTATAGGTCGCCATAGCATCAATGTTGTGTGTATTGTCAGTCAATGACTATAGTCACCGCCTTGATACGGCTCATACTCTCCACCAGGCAAAGTAGAGTCATTGTGGAAGGCCCAACATAAAAAAAAATATTGATATTTTTTAATAGTGATGTTTATATACACTATATTTTAAGACGATTAAAATTAAACAAATATCAGAAGTTCAGCAACAGATTGAAGGATGGCATATTTGACAAGACTACTTTTGACAGCCATTGGATTGTAAATGTCAAAATAAAGATATTGGTACTCGTCAGACATGCGACTGTTCTTTAACTCTAACTTATGAAATTATCAAACATCTGTTGTGTGGTTTGTTTAACACACAATTCTAACTTAAGCATTGCGGTATTTTGTTCATGTAGATTAAGTTGTTAGCTAATGGTCAGTGCATGAATTGGTCACACCTGTTTCTCAATTGTGGCCAAATTGACGACAGATGGTCACTTATAACTACTTGTTTGTTTCTTTGTTTGAATTAACAAGTTTTAAAAATACACGTACAAATATTTTAGCTCCAAGATTAAAGTGAGCAACAATGAAAATGCATTTAACACTTTACCTTCAACGGCTTTATTTTAACTATATTATTTTTTTAATGATATCAATGTTTATAAAACCAAATGGTGATGGTGGAATAAGGATTGGATTTATGTAGATTACACGGAGCTTTGCTATAGTGTGTGAGTGTCATAGTTCAGAATATGTTCATTAAATTCCCAAATCAATAAAAATGATCTAGATATAAATAGATAATATTTTAACCAAGTCAACTGAAAAGCTCATATGTGATGAGATATATAATATCTGCATGAAAAAATAACACTAAACTTTCAATTGCCACAGGGGCTGGCCCTTACAGGTTTTAATTTCTTAACAAGCATCGTATGTTTTTTTTGTCCATTAGGAATTTCATACGTACTATAGAAATTATTTAGACATTTGTTACATTAAAAGCTTTCCTAATATACAGTACTAATGTACAGTTAGGTACATAAAAAGTAAAACCCCATTCAAAACACTTTCAGTTACATTCATTTAGTACAGCCGAGCACAAAACAAAAGTTGAAATAAATCATAAGGTGCCACAATAGCGTTGGTCTAGAGATAATTGGTTTTGTCTATTTATAATGAGAAGTAAACGGCGTGTAATTAATGGCAGCTCGTGATGAGCGGTGGATAGCTTTGTGGCTATACTCTGCCCACTGGCTGCGTAGGTTAGTAAGTCACAACGTGTACGGTATGGTACAGTCGAGTGCTAAAGTTGTATAGTTTTAACTATTATTAAAGTGTGCACAAAATCAAATTATTTTAAATGTATTATTTGTGAAATATATTCTAGAATAGTCATTGTTATTTTTAGTGCTCATTGTGTTAATTAATTGTAACGAAAAAAAATGGAAGAACATAATATGTTTTTTTTTATTTGAAAAAAACAATCAAAATTGCAAAAATAATCGGTAATTTTACAAACAAATAATCTATTACAGAACAGTTTTTATTTTTTATTTTTATTTTTTATTTTATTTTTTTTTTATTTCAGAACAGTTTTCCTATTTCTAATTTATGACTGCATCAGTATGCAATCATAAATAAGAAATAGGAATAACGTTTCTTTGAATTTCTTTTTGAAATTTTTGACCAGGATGTACTCTCATAGTCTGACTGATAAACCCAGCACAATTTTTGACATTTTTGACCAGGTTGTACTCTCATAGTCTAACTGTTAAGCCCAGCACAATTTTTGTAGGTGATCACGTTACATTGTAATATATTACCTAACGCAAAGGTTACGGAGGTTTATAACTCTCACATATTAAAGTACAGTCAGACTGATGATGAAAGTTAATACGACCAAATAAATCAAAATACATATTATATAAGTATGTTATTCTCTGAAAAAATACAACTTTGAAAACAATATTTCTCATGCAAGAGTCGTACTGTATTTTGCCATAAACGTGAAAAGTAATTTAAAAGATAAAGTTTTCTGTCGAAGAAGTTTGTAACTACCTGTACCATAATCTTCAGCGCCCACGTTTTAACTATTGCACATCATATTGACAAGAGTACCGAATCAAACTCACTAATAAATTACAGAAAAGCACACCTTAACACGTCGCAATAAGCACCTCACGTAATTTGCTTATCACCGATAATAAATGAAGATTTAAATGGAGAAAAATATTGTACAACACAAATTAATCAGTTGTAATTAATGGATAACTGCTTGAGATCAGATTGTGAGCTAAGTCGTAACATTGTTGTACGTAATTCTTTATACAGCGTGGGTTGTAAGGAATAAAAAAGTTTTGCAAATAAAGGTGTCATGTCAATCAACAGTGGCCTCCTTTGATCAATCAATCCGGAAGTTCTGAAATAATCTAGTACTAAATATTAGTATTAAAATACCTTGTACACAAACGGCACTTGAGTTGCTATTTTAGTCCGTATGTCTTTGTAGGTACTGTTATATAGTCAATATCATCTTCTTAGCTTTTTCTTAGCTTTATTTGAAGTCGGTGCAATGAGTTTTCTTCTTCCATTCTCTCCCATCACTCGTAAGTTCATTGTAATAAGATATGTAACTTAAGTATTCATGTTCAACTTGTTTATTACTTTATTCTATATCATCATCGACATCATAAATAGTCTTCAACTGCTGGTCATAGTCCTCTCCTTAAAAGGAGGTTTTGGCTTGTACCACAGTACTGAGACGGGTTGGTAAGCTTTCTTTCTTATTCTGTGTACTTGCACATTCAAATGTTTAGTCGATTTGTGTGTGTTTAAAGAACTCAAAATGTTCTTTATCGCTGATGCTCAAATTATAACACTGAGTTTAATAGAAGCTAAAGGATTGTTTTTATATATTTTTGGGATATTTTTGTTCTTCATTCCTTATCAATGCATCTATAAAGTACCATAGTACAGTACAGCTAAATAGCAATTAACACCAGACTTAGCCAAAAGCGTCGAAATTGCCATCAGCGTACCTGTACACTTGCGATAGCAGATTAAACTCTATAAGTCAATCCGCTTTATTTGCCTTGGCGTGTCTACTGACAATGTATAACACACGTTGCTAGTATTTTTCAAAGAAAATTATATATGTATTATAAACATTGAACCTGGACCTATGACCCGTACAATCCCCGTGATAACTCCACCTTAAATCGTTTCAAATTAACATAAAAACTTACAAGCCGTGAATGAATCGCAGGTACACTGCACAACAAAAGGCTTAATAAAATAAAAAAATCAAAACATGAATGATTGTCTATGAACGATGACCAAAAGTATTGTGAGCGTTAAGCGAAGGGTGTGTCTACAAAATTGTACAGTCATTGACAACAGTTAAGAGTGACATTTTGTTGTTATATTAGCATACTGGTCAGTCCTAAATTTAAATTTTAAAACACCTTTCACTCACTGTGAGCCAAAGGTTTCTATTATTATGTCGATATTATTATTCTGGGTATATGATGTTTATTTTTTATTCAGTATTTTAAATTGTTGATTGTTATTTTTAAAACGAAATCAGAGTAGGAAATCAAACATTTTTAATTCAATTAGCTTTTTTATGACTATACTATGTCGAAGAGGTAGTATATAAAACTGCTAAGTCGATGATCGCAGGTAAATTGTGTTTTAATTTTATATTTCTAAATTTTATTCGAATTTGAATTTGAAGTTTGTAATTGAAATGTCAAAGATTTTTATAAAAGGCATTTTTATATTTTTGTAAACTAATCTTTGTCAGTCGACTCTTGGACAAAGGCGTCAAACAGTTAACTCAATACTAAGTACATGCTATGTATAGAGCATATTTATTATTGTATTTTCTGTGATGTGCTAAGACCAGTAGCATCAATGAAAAATGTGCCGAAAACAGGGAAATAATACATATTGCTTTTGGGAAACGCAAACGTTGTTGCGTGGATTTTAAAGTTTATTTTTATTGCAGTAATTATTAATAAACACTACATGTTTACATTACTTATTTTATATTTTTTATGTAACTTTACCCTTCAATTACTTTTGTCAGTGGCACGTAAATATTCAAGTTCAAAGGGGACGTTCTTTAATCATAAAAATAAAATCATTATTCATACAAAGAAAATGAATGATAGATTCAAGAAATTACAACGGCATTAAGATAAAACAAGGTGTTAAAATACCAACAATAAATCGATTACTTCATAATTCTATAATCGATTATCATCACTGTGTTGTCCAAAACAAAATGTCTGCCCACACGTGGATATTCAAAAAAATCAGTCCAAATATGTATGAATGGACGAACTGTGTAAGAGTCGAGATAGGTGTGATTAGAACGAGCATGCGCGTGGGCAGGCGGGCTGTCATCGCGAGAGGTCATTGTATACGTGTATAAAGACCGCAGAATTTTATAGAACCGTCGTGTTTTATTGTGGGAGGAACTTATCTCCTTGGTTTTCTGATGTTTAAACGTTGATATACTGTACGATGGTACACAACACGCCCTTAAATGTGCAGTAATGTATGAGAAGTAATGTTACCAGTTTTATTACCCATTTAAGGATGTAACTGGTAAGTAGTAATATAAAATGTGAGTTTTTAACATTTTTATGACTTGAATACGTATAATGCGTCTTTTAAAATTGTATGTCTATACGTACTGTCATCATAATCACCACTTTAATGTGTAAAAAATATGCATGTAGTGTATTTGTACTAATTAATTGATTTGTTTTATGGTACACTCATGACAGATAGAAAAAAAGAGTTGTAATATACTTACACGCGTGACAATTAACGGATTCATTGCTCATTTTCCTTATTTTTGCATTAATTTGAAATCTNTAAGTCCCCACTAATAGGGGATTTTTTTTATATTTTCGTTTTGAATGTTTACATTGTCAAAGTTTTTTATTTTTCATTGTCTTCCAGTGTACTTTAATTCGACTAATGACTGGAATACGGAAATTAAATTCCGCAGATTTTCACTGACACATGTTTAGAGATTAGGTATATTCAATTATAGTATCGTAGAAAATCAGTAAGATTTAATTAAGAGTTCTAAAGTGCATAGATAATTTTATATATGTTATACATATTATATATTACATATATTATTAAAACCGTTTGAAACTATTTTTTTAAAATACACTTTGAAAATAATAAGAATAAAGTTAAATTTAAAAACAACTAATTAAAGTAAATGAATCAACAAACATAATAAATAATGTATAAAATTGACACAATCTATTCATACTGTGTTCACTTAAAGGCCTATGTTAAAGTTACACAAAACAGAGCAACACGTTTTGTTCCATGTATTTGTCTTGTCTAACGATTCGAAGTGCGAGTGCTTCACAAGTGGATTTGCATTGAATGAGCGCGGGCTGGACACACGCGCATCGGCGGCCTGTCATTAGCGGACGTGCGCAATCTGTCACCGCTCCACCCTGTTCCAAACTCAAATTATTGTGTTCAACATTCGCTTGCGACACGCGTTTTAAGAAAATAGGTGACAATTGTGACAGACACTACTCTTTGTTGACAGATGCTTGGAACTTTCTTCTTGCTAAGGAATAAACGTTTGTATTGAGTTGCGCAAGAGTTGACAACATGAATTTCTCGTCTAGACATTTTATTTTATGTGCGATCAACAAGATAATCGCAAGATGTCGTAAAAATTTAACAGCAAGCATTTGATCAAACATGTGTGATTTATTACCATTTTAGAAACCGCGATTTTTAGGTCCTTTGAAAATTAAATAGTAAAGAATGGCTGATAGAGTTTATATAAAATAACAGCGGGTCAGGTAGGCTTACATGTGGGCATGTGAATAGAAAAACTATACGGGGTTTAAAATATTCGTGTTTAAAAACCTCTTTGTGCTCGGCCTTTGTCCACTTTTTTCATGATCCACCCTCATTTATGCTTTTTTGCAACGAAAAAACGGTTTTATAAGATCTCAAGGGAAACGATGCGAATAATTCCTCGTTTCATGTTTCTTAGTTCTTTTTTTTCACGTGAGTTCTATTTTTGAACTCCCACAAGCATTGTTGGTCGTTATCGATCTAATCTCCTTTCATAGACCTCCTTAGTGTTATGAACCCGATATATATTGTTGACCGGCTTTGTTATTTTTCCTCTTTAACGTCATATTAAAGAGTTGATAGATGATTAGGATAATGGAAGGAAATAAGTATGTACACACATATATATTATAGGACACTTTGGCCGTTATATGTCTAGACCAAGGCTTTTTTTATTTAAAGAAATTTGTATTACTAAAGTTGTATGAACATCTAATAGCAACTAGAATTATTGTACATAATGTAACATCAAAGTTTCTATTAAGATAGATTTCTATTAATGCAATCACGTGCTGTTATTGCAAAATCACAATATTTACATAACGAGTATGGTAGAAATTTCTAAAATACACTAATACATTATTCTTCAAATTCAACAGTTTCGACTATTCTACAATACAGTTGTACTGACTTAATGTAACTGATTTTGAGACAACCTCATATACTGCCTCAGACTAGACAATCAAATAGCATTATTTCTTTAATGGTATAGGTGGCAAACGAGCAGAGGTATCGCCTGATGATAAATCGTTACCGCCGCCCATGGACTCCCGCAACACCAGAGGCGTTACAAGTGCGTAGCCGGCATTTGGGGGATGAGGAGTGGATGCGGAGTGGGAACTGCAGGGGTTGGGGCATACCCCAAAAATTACATCCTCTCTCCCGGGTTGCGGTATGGGCCTCCGGTATGTGGTACAATACCCGTATGCAGTATGGGACTCACTCGGTGAAACACAACGCAAGCATTGTATCACACCGGTTTTCTGTGACGCCGTGGTATCATTCCGGCCGCTCCGGCCCATTCATGCCGCTTTCTTCCCGAAATATGACGACAAGTGTTTGAATGAAACTAATTTTCTCCTAGTAGGTTTACAATCAAAATAGAAACGTACTCATTTGATAATAATCTTATTAAACACACAAAAATGAACATAATGTTAACTGAAATATCGTTAGCCTCGATATTTATACAACACAAACGTAAATTTATCACGTTATTTTTTACAAATATGATAAATAATAAAATAAATCTAAGTCAAGTCGGACATTTTTACAGCTACCATTTTAAACAACTGCCTCCCGAATTACAGATGTGGTCATTTGAAAATTTGTCCCGACGTTTTTTTGTTAATGTTATGGCGATCGGTGCTATAAACATTATTTTTAATCACCCCCCGGTTCGTCCCTGATAGTATCTGCAGATCTCAACACATGTTGTGCACGCTAATGATTTAAAAAAAAACCTTTACCTACAAACTATGTTTTGGTTTAAGTGGTTTGTAAAAAGTGAAGCTAGATTTCTTTAAATTTAAAAAATGCATGTTTCGGTAACAAACCTATACTAAAGTAATCAGTTTGAAGAGTTTTTTGAATGTTTATATGTCTGTAATTATCAGTATTATTCAAATGTTTTGTTTTGTTAGGGAAAGAGTATTCAGTAATTAATAAAGGGTTATTTAGTAACACACTTTGACCACTTTAAGCAGCGTTAGTTAGTTCCTTATAGGTAGTTAATGAAAAAACGAAAGTTCATACCAACTTTTTATATGGTTGTTCAATATGTGAAATCATAGGCGCAGTTAGGGAGTTCCCGGGAGTTCGAACCCCTCTTTCCCCTTCAAATGTTTTTACACTATTGATATATTATCTTTTACACCTATGATACTTACTTTACTATTTTTTTATAATATACGGTTGAAGTCATTTTATTATCTTGAAAACCCCTTGATATTTATGTTTCAGATGATAATAGAGTGAAATTGGGTTTAAAATAAAAATTACAAACTAAAACAAAACATCCTATTATAAGTAGTAAAATTTTTGGTGTCACAAATTTCGCTACAAAACTACCAAATCATGCAGTTATCGGGACCCAAAATCAAAACATCCCTTCGCGTTGGTGGAGCGGTTTCTAAGGAACTACAGTTTTTTTATAATAACAAAAATTCTAGGGAGAGAAAAAAACTTTACCGTTATGGACACACGTTTTGCATAAATCATCTCAAGTGGTTTGGTGTTCAGATTATTGCAACCTTTTACTGAATTTTTGGTTTGAATGTGAACGAAGATTACTAAGTTTTTTGAGGGAAGTGACTGCATTTTATACCAATTTTATGATGGGCTTTTAAAGACATGGGTCACCTTTTCGTATTCATGTAAAATTAACATTATTATTAACCATAAAAAAACTAAATTATTGGAACTTAAATACAATTCCTTATTACATTTTAATGTTTAATTTTTAATGAACTCCAAACTGCCTACCACCTGGAACGTACACGCTAGAACAATATTTTGTACAGATCATCTCTATTTCAAATGTTTGGATTCGTAAACTTTATTTTTAAGTTCGTCAGAAGTTGGGTCATCTTGTATTGGGATACTCACGTAGCCGTGTGATTTATGATATGAGACCTGTCACGGAACGTTTCAGCTGTAGCTGCAGCTTTTTGAACGTGGCATCACGCCTCGGGCCTTTGTCATCCAATGGACATCGTATTTTTATATAACTTTTTTTGTTTTCATCAGACAAACACCGTTAAATTGATAGCTTTCATGCTTTTAGCTATGATGCTATGATTTAAACAACCAAGTTTGACTTTAAAATATAATTAACATAATGCAACGAGCGATTATTTGCGCAAGACGGCTGGCAGGAGCTGGATGCAAGAAGCCATAGATCGAACTAAGTGGCGTGAAATTGGAGAGGCCTATATCCAGCAGTGGACTGCGATAGGCTGATGATGATGATGATGATGATGATGCAACGAATAGAGGAACTTGATGTCAAAGAGTTGCCTATTAAAATGAATTTCGAGAAACTTCTAGTATTGTTTGGCAAAATAATACAAATGTATTCAGAACATGGCATCTTGAATTTAACAAAATTTCAAGCCCCATCAATAGACTTCCAATCTTTCTACATACAGATTATTAGAATTAGCTCTGTAATCTGCTTTTAGCAACGTCAAAGCTTGCTATCAAAATCGTGGTTCACATTTCTTGTATAACGTTAAAAATTTACAAAAGTTAAGTACAAATATTACATAACAACATTAAAATAACACATAAAGTATTTTTTGGAATTATTTAGAATGCTAAAATATTCGTCTATAACAACAACACGATCACTCCAAAAAAGTACAGTAGTTTTTGAAAGAATGCGCTCTCTATTTGGGGAATATGATTCTGTCACCGCTAGACGCATTTCTTTTGCTTTCTATGTAACTATGTGTCTGGACGAGGGTGGCACACGTGTTCGAACACATGTGTGTCCGCCGCATGTTATGTCCACATCACTGTGTATGAGAATTTACGTACCGTGATGTACGAGTATGTGGACAGTCGGGACTACACTCTTAGTTAATGTAAATTAATTAATTATTAATTTAAGAACAATACATAATTAGTATTTCCTTATATTTGATTTATTAATTTTGAGACGCAAACTGAGTTTGGCTCATTATTCGTATAATTCGTATACGTTCTAAATCACAGATATATCAAAATATAAATAAATAACAAGTAGAATCGCTACAAAAGAATAATAATGGAAGCAATTTCTATGCACAACATGCATACATACACTTAACATGGGATGGAATTTAATAGTAAATCTGCAACACATACGTTTTTTTTTATTTCTGAGTGTCAGTGATATACCTTATATTATATATTCGATATTTAGTAATTTATTACTACATTTATCAGTAGTCTAATTAACGTAGCACAAGTTCTAGTGTCATCAAGTATGGGATCGAATCGTTCTGTGTAATATGTTGTTAGTTATTATTACATACTAGCTTTTGCCTGCGGGTCCCACGTGTCTGTTGGTTATCACAGTAAAAAGTAGCCCTTATCCTTCCTTAAGAATCAAAATATATCTACGCCAAATTTTATTGAACTCGGTGCAGTTTAGCTGTGAAAGCATGATCGCATTTATAACATAAATAGGGATCATTCAGAGTATTATAATATTAGTTTTAATACCTTAATAAATAAAACTTATTACCTTTTAAGAAGTAAGATATAAGGAGAATATAATATTTCAGGGTCTGCGTGTGCGTATTTGCTTTTTATCAGCACTCTGGTTACTGTATGTGGCTTTGCCCAGTTTGGTATCAGACATAGTGTATGAGATGTGTTAAGTTATAATTATTCTCCCTGAAATACCTAATAAGGACCAATTCTTTAGCTACCTTATCAACAACCATAATGTCCCACTGGGCTGCTGGGCTCGAGTCTCCTCTCAGGAGAGGGTTAAGCTACTTTATGGTAAGACGAAACTGTAAAATCACACAAATATAGATTAACATCGTACTTCATAGTCAAAGACCTAATCAATTTGTTCATAAGTGTACTCAAGACCAGTACTTCATTTTTTATTGCCTCTGACCAGATGGGTCACTAACTGCGAACAAATTTATGAGGCATGTACACATATAAATATAATATAGAACGGTGCCACATTTGGCACTTATAACAGCTACTTAGATGACTGTTTACAGATATAACCTAACATTCTTCACATATCATACACGATGTAATGACCATGTCATTACTATAACTGTATACTTTTCAATCATTGTTACATTCATGGCTAGGTTTTCGTATGGTAAATAATAGATAACTTTGAAGTCTTTCTGTTTGTTTTCTCCTCTCTTCTCTTGTTTTGTTCTGAATTGTTCCTCCACAGGAACAGTCCTAAATATGGCTGTACTTGGATCTTTAGGTGACTGAAAATTAAAAACAATAACAATACATCTTTTCGGATGATTTTTAAAACAATAATAAAAATTCTGAATAATAAATTAATTTCAGTAGCCCTTAATTTCAGTAGCCAAATAAAGATCTAATTATTTTCGAATTATTGGAGTACAATAACAAATACAATACAATAACGAACGAAGATACTTTTGCTAATGTTCATGGAGTTTGTAAGGACTTAGGCTATTTCGTGACCTCCTTTGTATGCCTCATTTTATATACTAACCACTTTTTATAATGCTTTGACAACAAGAGACCTATAATAAAAAATGAATTTTTTTTAACTGATAAAAATAGGCCTTTATTTAAAACCGTCCGTCGCTTTTTACACATGGACATTTCAAGAGCACATTTTATTTATTTTTCTATATTATAACTACAACGCACTGTTTAATATTTAAATGAATTTTAAAATCCGCCTTATAGAGGCTAATGAGCATATTATAACTGATAACTGCTAACCCATGGATACCTTACCATACCGTGATTTGTTGACCCAAATGTCACGACAGAATTAACTCCAGTTTAGCACCAACCCGTGGTATGGCTCTGATCGAGACTACCCACATATGCTTAAGCATGACTCTCCCATGACAGTTACCTGTATAAGTACCGAGTTACCTCTACTTTACTTATACTTAACCTCTGTCGTCATATATAAAACAAATTTGTAGGTAATAACTTTAGTGGTATTCAAATATTTTGTTTTTGAAGAAAGTTTATTATACATTCAATAATAATTATTCATAAACTTTAACATCTCCTGCGTAGTTGGCTGGGCTCTATTGAGACCAGTTGTGGTCGAAATCAGCTAGGAGTACAACATCATATTAAATACATCTAATACGAAAACATATAGTGCATTCTGCCACAATTTCTGTAGAAATATTATTAATTGAGACACAACTATATAAGCTTCTATTTACATTTCTTACCGACCGCACACTGTCACGAAACCATAAGACACTGGACAAAAAAGTGCGGTGAAATACCGCTAACCGCCGCATCTGGATGTCGTTGCGTTAGCTTACACCGTTACAGAGTACGCCGCTCTGACCCAGCCATTGGCAAAAAAACCTGCGCAGGAGTGCATCGGGTGTGTTTCATAATCCTATGCAATAGATAGAATTATAGAATAACTAAAGTCATAATTTAATTTTACTTTGAAATCTAAGAGTACAAAATTTAGGCTGTTAGAGTTTGTTTCTTCGGTTTACATTTTATGTTAGCGATTACAAATGTTATACTAGCTATTGCAATTAATTAAAAATTCATTGGTTAATTACTATTGTTAATATTAAAGTTCAATTTTGTCGGTATATACAATAAGAAGTTAATCCAAACTTGACGAACGTTTTATATTATTTTTTATAATTCACTGAATAGGCTAATCTTTTACTCAACAATGCAACCAACGTTATCAAAAGAAAATAGAGAATTATCAAAATGTTCGTTTAGTTTGTGAATCTTTAAAACGGAATAGAATAGAAATAGTTCGTAAATAGTGGCGTTCTAATTTCTACAAAATATTTAACGGTAAATAAGCAGCCGCAGGATAAGTTCATGATAAAACAAATATCCGCTGGTTATAAGGGTCAAAAACCATATTGCGTAAAGTCGCCCATGTGAGCATCTTATTTTTTGTCCACATACGGTACTATTTTTAGACACTGTTTGGCCTGCGGTGTTACAAGATGGTACTATAGCGAGAAAAAATATTATTTATTGTATTGATGTTGTGTTTTCATTACGACTCTTAGAGTAATTTTTGCATTGTAAATTATCAAACGTAAAAAAAGATGATGAAAAACATTAATAATAATAAATAAGGGAAAATCCGCTAGTAGAACAATAAGGTCGGTCTTCTTTTAAAAGAAAAGTGGATCTTTAACAAGTACCCACTGTTTCTGTTCTGCGGTAAAGGGGGAAACAATCAGTCGGGTTACCTGAAAGTGGTAACGGAAAGTGACTATTGTCGCCTGAGGATATGTGCAACCACAAAAATTCAAACGAGTTGCGAGTTGCTACCATAGAAGTCCATAGAATTAAGAGGAAGAGTAAGCTCATCATCACCTCATATACTCAATAAAAAGCAAGAAGAATATGACTTAGCACTGATTTTCTGTAAAGAGGTACTAATCCGGCTGAGTATCCCTTATGTACCGAGTACCGTATATGGTTCTCCCACAATTATAAGTACATCAATCGGTATAAAATATTTTTAATAAGGTTATACAATAGGTCGAATTCCTTATCATAATATTTCCATCTTCCTTCCTCCACTTCGGCGCCTCTCCAGTTTCCTTTCTCACCGTTAAACACAGCTTTAAGTACAAAAACAAAGCTTCCTTTATCTTATAGCACGAGTATGTCAAATATTGTCGTTTCGTTTATTTTGGCACCGAATGTTCCGTTACCAACGCTTGCACCTTGCAACGGCAAATAACCTGCGACCTATTTATCCGGGCATCGAAAAAACCTAGACGCAATCCAAACTATATAAAACCCTGCTCAACACATGACACGCAATATTGAACCATATGACACCAAATTTAAGATATTCTTCTTCTTTCTCTATGGATCAAGATTAGTTGGTGGTGGAAACCACATGTGGGAAAGATTGGAAGGTTTTTTTAATGGTCGGTCCTAAGTTTGGTTACAACGGATGTTTGGTTGCTTTTGGTTTATTAATTAAGTTTGAATTTCATATTAGCAGATCCTTAAGTTGTGTAGATGTGTAATTATAAATGTGTTATGTTGACCAGAATAAGGTATTAACTATGTTATTTAGGACTTAAATAGTGAAACAAATACAGCTTTGCACGTTATAGTTTTTAGATAAACCTGTTTGGTATCGTATTGTTCTTTGTTAGACTTAAACCAATATTAGGTGTGTTAATAAATTATGAATTTGCTTCATTATAGTCCGAAGAAGAATATTCAAGAATATAAGTATTGAACGAAAGAAAAAGCAGAAGAAGAATATGAGTTTTGAGCAGCATGACTGCTATGCTTTGCTTGTGTGATTTGTGTATATAATCTGTTTGTCGTTCGTCTATTCTGTTGCACCGCTTTACATAAAAAAATCACGGAGATACTTTGATTCTTGAAGGAGGACATAGGTTACTCTTAACCGCGATAACCGACAGACGCCCGGGTGGAGTCGCAGGCAAAAGCTAGTAAGGAATGTTTCAATAAAATGTTCAAAGTAAACTAACTAGCTTTACTTAGCTAACCTTTGTTACTTTTGACCGAATGAGTTAAGTTATCGAAAGACCACCTTGAACACGAGAAACGCGCTTAAAAGAGTTCGTTCATTCCTTCCACTAGATCATGGCAAAAGTAACTCTTGTAATTTTTTCCTTATGTTATCTATACTGCCTCCAGACACGATGACATTCTACAAGCGTAAACATCATTAGGAAACTAATCAAACGTATGGAAATTTATGTAATTTCAACGTTAAGTCACGTGGTCAAAACATAATCATAGTCGAGAATAGAGACGTTAGCGATTGTCGAAAGAGATTTGACGGCCTGCCCCTGATTTCCAAAAAACGTAACCACATATCGATTATGGATCATTTGCCATTTCAGACTTAAGCCTAAATATATAATCCTACATCCCAATATTTTAAATAAAAATAAGTTTTAATTAGAAATACAATAGGCTTGAAGACAAACAAATTAATCTCTGTTCTAATGAATTTGTAATGGACTTCTACTGCGTGAGATATATCATAGCATTAAAAAATCCCTTATAAGAAGAAATATCAAATAAAGGTATTCCTGTACAGTTACAAAATATTTAGTAAAACATCCATCACGCATGATGGTCACGTCCAACTCCCGCGCCGCTCACGTCGCGGGTCGCCGATTTATGGCCAACCGCTAACCGAATTCTGAGACACCTTTCGGGAAAGTGTATAGTCACAATGGTTTTGTGCGGTGTGCAAACATTTTTAAACTCTTTATTAGTTATGTAACAATGCATTTCAAGGAACGTGCTGGAGCGGCTTCAGGTTAAGTGGTACCCAAACAGGTTAGGACATTGCAGAGTCAAAAAATCGTTGCCAGGTCAATAAAAATATAGATTGAAAACACTTCTTAATGCATTGAGGCTCTTCTCTCCCTCGGAGAACACGCTAACCTGTAGAACACACCAGGCCTCGGTATGAATAGGCCGACTTCACCGGAGTGATACCACGGCCTCACAGAAAACCGTTGTGAAACAGCGCTTGCATTGTGTTTCACCGAGTGAGTGAGGGTACCGGAGGGCCTTAACCCCTGCCCCTGTCCCCCCGTCAAAAGGGCCCCGAAAGGGTGTGTGAAGACAGGTGGCGGTAATCGCTTACCATGAGGCGTTTTGCCCCCGATTCCATAAAAAAACATAAAATATCCAAGTTCTCACATATCATAGCAGACCAAAAGTTAACTGTAACTCAGTTTGGAAATAGACTCGGAGGAAGGCGTAGGATTTAGAGGAACATAATAATAATAATAAATATTTCCGACATCTAACACACAACGCCATCTAGTCCCAAACTAAGCAGAGCTTGCATTATGGGTACTAGACAACTGATATAATACTTATATACTTTTTTTTTGTAAATACATACATATTATACATAGAAAACACCCAAATTCCGAAACAAATATTTGCAGATCATACAAACATTTAATCCGACCCGGGAATCGAACCCGAGACCTCAGTAACAGCAGTCGCAAACGCTATCGCTAGGCCACCGAGGCACATGTTTATGAATAAATCTTCCTGATATCATTGAAAATGAACAGAAAACAGTATAATATTTTATTTAATAGTGATGATGACACATGCACTATAATAAACATTCTGACTTCTGGCAGTCGTATGCTGTAAAAAGTTAGGGTTCTGATAATGATCATTGTAATAAAACACCACTTTTAACGCAGTATTTTAATAAACGGTTACTGGTTCTGATAAAAGGCTTGGGTAATAACGAACAATGATAAAATACAAATGGACTTCCGTCTATCCTTCCATATATTCCCCATACTGATATAAACATCTCAATTTTAACAATATTCCCTTTGACGTAATGCGGACTTGTTGTAAATTATTATGAAACCCTTAAAGATTCTCGTCTAAAAAGTTTCCAAATCATCGCTCAATATTTTGAAGGAACGACTTGCATCTTCTTCTTGTAGCTCTAAAGAAAACTTATGTGTGTATTCCGTGTGAAACCTTCTGTGGACTTTACATAAAAAAAACGCTTAGGGTAACCAGTATTTGACAGGAGCTAGTGATAGTTTGGTCCTGGAATAAACTGAGAGACTGTACTTGTCTCTCTTGAACCGAAAAAGTGGTAAGGACTAATTTGAAGATCACTCCAGAAGTCCTAAATGTAAGTGTTATATTTTGAAGTGATGTTACTCTACGTATGCACATTAAGTATATACTTATGTATATGAAACGTACATATGTATATCTCTTAACCAAGTCCGGTTGTCTAGCCCCCGCATGTACATAAAGGTGTGTTTACACACAGCGACAGTGACGCGATCAATCTCCATCAGAGAGCGACGCATTATCAGTTAGTATCCGCCTTTGTCACACATGGTTTAAGAATGTTTAGAGAAGGCTATCATTTTTGGTCAGTACTACATTTATAGCATGTTGAAAATGAAAATATGATATTTATCAAAAGTCAAAAATCAGATTTAAGTTGAGTACTGTACTATAAAAGGCTACAATTGTTGTTCTGATCCAACTTGTTTCTGCTGTTTTGTGAAGCTTAATAAACTAATATTTTTATCTTAATTGACTGAGTTTTTGCTAAAAACAAGGATAATAAATTACTTGCTTACCGGACTTCACTGAATTTTATTCTAATATATAGTTATGATTTTTAAAATGCTTACATCTTACTACAGTTTGTATAATACAAAGTTGAGTACATGATTGCCTTATCTATGTGTTCAATGTCCAAGCGTGAGAACACAGAATAACGCGATCGTCCATCACACGTTTATCGCGCAAGCGTTCAACCCGCAACCTTATCTACCGAGATGAAAGTGACGAAAAATATACACACACACACAGAAATTATTGTTTTCGGTAGCGAAAAACGTGTAAAAAGATTCGTGGGTGTAAGCCTTTTATGGGAATTGTTTTTATCTTTTTGCAGGTCAAATGAGTAATGATACTTGTATCTGCCAACGCAACCTCAGCTTGCGGTAGGAACGTAAACGCAGAAAGTAACACTCTCTATTACATAGCGAGCAGACGGGTCACTTGATAGTAAGTAGCCGCCGCCACCAGTGACACTAGCAACTGAAGTCCCCATGTTGTAAGAAGCCTTCCTAGAATCCTGGAGGAAGGGCTCCGATATCATCGTTCACGCGGTGAAAAGCAGCGAAATAAATTGATTTATTTTTCATAAAATATCACTAAGGCCATTGTTAAGCTTCTCATAGGTATTACATATAAAGTCTTTATTTAAAAAATATATAAGCATAAAAAATCATCTCATATCACACATCAAGACCTACTAATGAACTCACTAATAAACAATACAGAACTATAACACACTATGTAGGTCAATAGTATCATTTCTACTTTAGACTTTGTTTAACCACCACTTAAGCTCATGACGCTACGGATTTGCCATTCACACTGTCACAACTATATATAGTAATATGTCTTTTTAATGTCCCATTTGATAGAGACGGGAACTCATAACTACACAAAGGACTTAACTGTACTGTGAAGGCTATTCACAAGGCTTTATACCTATGATTTATAATTTGTTTAATTCAAATTTCGTGTTCAAAGATGACTGGGATATTAGCTCACTATTGTTGGTTTTGTGAAGCTAGTTTATGTAACGCTTAGAAAAAAAAAGGTGACGCGCCGCATACTTATAAATATTATTTAGTAAATTACGTAACTTGTCTACTGAAGAAGTCTACGAAATGTTTCCTTTTGTCTATTATTTAGGTGTATAAGGTTATTGATAAAGAACGAATCAGGTCCATTCATAGAACTATACAGTTTTCTTTTCATTACCAATTAGGCAAAAAAAAAATACACAGTCCAGGAGCCTTAAATGGTTTTTAAAGGCTATGTACATATAAACACTAACGGTATCTTGTATGCTTTACTTTAGTGGTTTGTGCTTTCAGTATAGAAAAATCTAAAAGTTTTCTATCGGTATGAAAGATGTAGTAGGTTTATGTAGATAGCTTCAACATTTTGCGTGACTGCAAGTAAATAGAAAATGTATTTGAATTTCTTCAGTGCAGAAATAATTACAAACCAATATATTTTTTTACTCAGATAGTTAGATTTAGAGCGAGAATAATATCAAAAAAAATCATACATTTCAATCAACCGCTTCCCCTCGCAACAGAGTGATGCAGATCCGTCGTTGCATTCCGATAGAAGGCGACCCCCGCATTGCGAACAAAGAACAACATTTACCTATTATGGAAAGAATTTAATACAATAAATAAAGAGATCCGCATCGCGATATTACATTCATTCACTCATTCGTTCGCCAGCCGGAGTATTTTTTTTTAATTTTCAAGTACTTCGATTGGCACTAGAGTCGGCGAGCTTTTGAACTTGAGAATTACGATTTCTGCAGGCTGTCGCTTTGATTATGAAGACAGATTGTATACCCTTAAATTAGGAGCGATGCCTTTCAAAATATATTAATAATCTTGAGTCTTGTTGTGAATGTCTGACGCGTGCGTTTTGTGCTTGTAATTGCGAATTTTCAGCGGTGTATTGAAAGTATTGAAAGCTGAAGAAATTGATCTTTATTTTTACTTTTCAGGTGTATTACGGTATATTGAGCTTGTTGTTAACGTTACCTAAGTAAATTTTAAGAAAAAATAACTATCAGGATTGTAGTGACAGCTGCAATTGAAGGAGGCATTAATTAATTGTTCATGTAAATGTTTAATGTAGATTATTATATTATTAAATCTAGTATTAAGTGAAAGCAATTTTATTTTCAAAATAGCGCTGCTGTCAAATCAGCATCATCAACAACCCATAATATCCTACTACTGGGCTCCGGTCTCCTCTCAGGAGAGGGTTAAGACCGTCCCCACGCTGACCAAGTGTGGGCTGGCCAAGTGTTGTCAAATAAGTTAGGTAAAACTTCATTGCGAATAGCTCTGTTCTAATAAATATAATATTAATAAATACAAGATAGGTAATTAATCCAAGCATAGTCCAAATATTAACAGTAAATCATACTCTACAAAGACATTTTACTACACCACTCTACTGACTTAATATTTCAAATATCATTTCGCTAAAATTTTGTTTTTTTACTTTATTATGTTACCCTCAAAAGACGTCGACAACTTTGATATTTCCAAACATAGTTCAAAATATAGAAGTAAATTACTCAAGTGTGACAGGTGAGCAATTTTCGTCCATACAATACGAGTAAAAAAGTAAACAGTGTAGGTTATTAAATTTCTAATAATTTAGACAAAAAAGCAACACAACATAAAACCGTTAGTACAATCCGTTCGGTACAATCAAAATTTCATCGAACCTTTAGAAATCTACTAATACGGTAATTCAACATGTTGTAAGGGGTCCGAGAATAAAAAACGTGGGCCAGCCAAGGTAAGAAAGGGTCAGGCAACTGTTTTTTGTTAAAAAAAACCCTTGCCAGATGGCCTGGTGTTTAGTAACAAAAAAACTGTGCGTGCCCAGACTTGTGCAAGTAGCGTTGGCAATAAAACATCAAGGCCACTCTAAGATACGTACCAATGAAAAAAGTTAGCAGTAATTACTATAACATTATAAGTTTATAGCTAACAAGGTGTTACTGTCGTCTCCCCAACGTTCTTTATTTATATTTTTCGTGATAAGCAATTTTAAAGTAATGCCCAAAATTCCATTCAAAATATACTTATATCAAATAAAGAGCTATAAGTGAACTATAATATAACTCATATTCTGTTTAAAGACTAGCTTTAACATTCAATCATAAGCTCTGAAATGTAATACTCTTCACATTTCTTACTCCGGGCTCCGGTCTCGCACTCACATTCTGTGCTGTCATTTTGGGATGATCTGGATTTGGGATGCGGGGTTAGGCGCATTGTTCGTGGCATGACATGGCTCTACTACCTTTAAAACTAAATCCAAAAAAAATCTAAATGCAAACATGTAATAAATAAATTAGACTCAGACACAGAATTAAGGATCGTGCTCTTCTCATAATATTTGTCAGGAGGGAGAGTCGAACCTACGACATGGACTTTAGCAGCCAGGATTACTAATCACTACATCAACAAACCCGTGACCATTCTTCATTTTGAAACAATCAAAATCTGCTTTTCATTTTACTATTTAAAAAAATATATCTCTCATCTTCTTTCTACGCCATTTCTTTGAGATTTTTTTGCTTATCATACTTTTTTTTAGAAAATAACATCATGACGATTTGTCCCACGTATAAATTTCACTATAATTAATGGTCGAAACATATGAAATTTATATACATCAAGATCCATCACTCAATAACAGGTGGTCAGTCTGCTGCATCATTCGATATAATGCCTTAGTCGCTAAGGTAACCTTTAAATATTTAGTTATTTAAGATAGATTTAATAACGTCTTCGCTCGAGGAGTGTTTTGGCATTGTTGGCTTACAGGTAAGGTGCATAGTCCTGGCTCTTTTAAGCTAAGGCAGTATTTTGTAGTAATGTATGCTCACATTTAACTCTCTTGGGCTTAAAAGTATTACTTGAATGGAAAACTGCGCATCAAAAATAACAATGTCTACAATATTTTACTATATATTTTAATTACAGAAATCAACTTTAATGACCTTCCTGCAATCAATCTGTCCAGAAGAAATAGTCTCAAACATTAGTCTCATTCTGTTAATTACTGAAAGTGCTGTTGTTTTATCTAAACTTAATAATTTTATATTTTATTTTATAATGGTTAGTGTTTGTGAATTTTGGTGGTGGTTGCATGAATCCCCGTCGACCTTCGTGACTCACTGAGCCATTTGCCTTTGTATTTATCGGAACGTTCCGTGCGACACGCCGCAAACAATATTAAAGGGCATTCGACGATGGGATGACGCCCTTAGGATTTTTTTTATTAATAACAGCCGTTTTTTTACTTAAACATAACAGGCTTACGAGATAAATTGTTAGTATGCTAAATAGCTTATTTTATGAATTAACATAATAATGCTCCTACTGGCTCTTTTACTAGGAAATGGCCAACAATTTCTGGACGAATGTGACTTATAAACAGTAATTTCTTAGGTTATTTTTTTGGTCTTAAATAAACCTATCGAGCAGTCATAAACTGGCACTCATTACCAGCACACGTGTTTCCCTCCTACCATAGTAGCTGATAATGAGCCGGGATCATAATCTCGGGTCCTTTTAGCGGTATGTGAAAAAGCATCAGACTAGACCGCTACGGTGTGGGATCTCTTACCATCTGTCTGCATTCGCAATGAGTATGGCGGCCCCCACTCTTGGTTTCTGCTCAAACTTTCAGGCTAAGTAGAGTTGCTTTGACAGATCATCAAATAAAAAAAAACTTATTTAAACAGTAAGAAGATAATGGTTAATATGATAATGTCGCTATTAGTATTAACTGATTGGCAACATAGATAGACTGGTTATGTATATGCTGGCAACCTTCTACTAAGAACAAATCTATTATACGATATGATGACGTAGGCATATAAAGAGAATAATAAAATGACATTTGTGATTCGTGACCATCACTATATGAACTATATAACATTAATCTAAGATAAGCTTCACATTTGATTTTAATATTCTCAGTTCAAGCTTTAAGTAAATGATTCTTTGTTATTAGCGATCGTGAGCCATGATTATATGCTAAGATTTCTCGGAAATAACATCTTAATGAAGAGTTACTTTGTAGAATCAAGATATCAGTTACTGATGGATATATGATTTACTAACAATAATGATGAAATAGTTTGTATTTTGTACAAACAAACATGGACATCTACAACTTAAGATTGACAAATCTATAATCGTTCTTTAAGACTCTTACCCTTCTGTGCCTTTTAATCAGTTGGAGAGAAGTTTAAACTCCGGTAACTTTACTAACTGCTTCTTTGACGCTATATTACTACTCCGGTAAAGCCAGTTCATTCAAGCCGAAACATGGCTGACCACCGTATTCATATTTCTTACTGATCATGACGTCAAGCGTGACATCTTTATGACAAGATACTTCACTCCTTGAAAAGGAGACTAATTGCTTTAAAATATTTTGGCACCCACCACAAAAATAATATCATACTCGTTTAATATATGGATCTAATAATAAGGAAGTGGAGCCACGCTGATTTCAACACGAACGGGCCGGCTCTACCGGGGCGGAACCACGCTCGCACAAAAGATCAACGTAAAAATGACAGCGTTGGTGCTGTCGTGTTTCATTGTTGAGTGCGGGGCCGGAGGCCCAATGATGCAGGGCCATATATAAAAAAATACAAGAAAAATAGATTCCTTTAGAGCTTTCAATGTTTCATAAGCTAACATCTTCTGTAAGAAATTAAATTAACTCAACGTTTTATCAGACCTCTATCTTGTTGATACATTTTACTATGATAATAATTTTAATATAAAATACTATTTTATAATTGTGCACCCAGTTTCGTCGAGCGATCTTTACTATGGGCAGAGGCCAGAGGTCATGCGTCATGGCACGGACATCGCCGCCTCGCCGTGGGGCTACTCGCCTGGCCCAATAGCCTCGCTGATCGATATTTTTGCCTTTTAGAGGGGTGAGACCAGACCACTTCTATGAGAACAATTTGAAGGAATGACTAACTAAAAGCTCTGTTTAGTCGATAATGGTGGCCAAAAATAAGACTAAAGAAAAGGCCACAGTAAGCCAAGACTAGGTTAATAGAGCTCTATATTGTATGTATGTTCTATATTGTATAATATTACCTTTTCTCTTATTTGTAAGCACCGTTCCTATTAACATCTTAAAAACCTTGAGTATTGAGATTGCCTGGACTTTCCATAAGTATTCTGTAGTACCCAAAACTAATCCATAATATTGTTATCAAACTTTAGTTTTTAAAAATCAAATCAAATCAAAATCAACAACCCATAATGTCCCACTGCTGGGCTCGGGTCTCCTCTCAGGAGAGGGTTAAGGGTTAAGGGTTAAGGTTAGTTTTTAAAAAGAGGTCTATATTCAGCTGTGAACTTTTAAAAGCTGTTGATGTGCGATGTGATATTATTTGGGTGCCTAGCCATAATTATTTTTGCTAAATAGGTAGATAACCATTCACAATGATGAAGAGTGTATAGTCAATTTTATGAATTTTTCTGTCTTAATTATATACTCATCGTTTCTAATGTACACTTTACACTACATAAAGAGACTTTAGCTTATCCTTATTATATTACAATTACATACAGATTTCGTGCGTAGGTAAGTTTTTTAGGATCTTTTACCAATCACAATTTTTTTTTAAGTAAATTTTTTTACTTATTTTAAAAGTTCATGCACACACATCGGCGGGCTAAATACCCAAGGCATTATCTATTAACTAACCTTTGGGTAATGTAGAAATTTTGTAAGGTAGGTTAGTATACACCGCGGAAGTCAGAGGTTATAATTTTCAACACTTATTCAGCAGTAAATTTTAAGACACTAGTATATAAACTTTACATTCGTACACTGTGAGTACTAGATTGTATTTTACTATTTGTTTCCTGCTATCTCGACAAGAGATAGTTATTAACGTTTTTTTTAAATGAGAAACGGCTTGTTTACATCCTGAACATCTTCTAAATATTTAAATCTCCTTTTGCAAATGTTATTTCAATGCCACGTTATTCGTAGCTCAGTGTTTAGTCGAAATTCATTTGACTACTACTATTTGTGATTCCCTGCACTATTTGATATACTATTTTTTAATAAAGATGAAAAGCTATTCATATATAGCAATATGAAAACTTACGTGTCCAATTATAGTCTTTTATTTCATAAATCAACTTACGTGAAGTCTAACCTTCAGAAAAACTTTGTCGAAACTATCTCAACACACATTTAGTACAGTATCACCCCTCGGAGCGTGTTAGGGTGGTGTCCATGTGAGGCGGGGCGGCGACGGCGCCGGCGAGCGTGGCCTGTGGCTATTCCCGCCCTAGCCGCCCGCCCACGATCACGACACCACGATACGCGAGTCACGGCTACTTGATATTAATAAAGGCATTTTGAAAAATGTTCCAATTTGGGTTTAACACGGAAAGTGTATCAACACTTAACCTACTTCTTCAACAGTAGAAAAATATTACAAATAAGTTGTCGGGACTAAAGCCGTAGTTAAATGTAACGGCTTTAGCCAGGCAGATATGTATTAAATGCAACGGCTTTAGCCACGCAGATATGTATTAAATGCAGTAGCATAACTTATATTCTTTAGATTCCATAAAAAATATGTGTATAGAAAAAAAACTTCTATGCAATGCTCTGCTAACATTAAGTTAGTATAAAAAAATTATAACGAACTCCATTACATATATAGATTTATATTCATAAAACCTGTTCATTATAATTTTTTGCTTCCAAAAGACTGTAAATTACACGGTAAGTAAGTCTCAATAAAATAACAAAACTAAAAAACTGATTAATAGGGTTTATGCAAAATTGTTATGTACCCTTAGACTTTTTCAAAAGCTTTTTGTGTGACTTTGATCCCGAGATAAAAGTAACTCGTTATATGCTAATTTACAGGTTTTTTTATACCAAATACGTTAAAAGGGAACAACATAAGAATTCCTTTTTAGGGGAAACTAGAAAGCAACATGGATATCTGCCGAGACCTCAACCCACGCGAATACGTTCAGAGTGTCACTAAAGCGGCCTCACGGAAGCTAGGTGTGTTAAACAGGGTGAGACGGTTCTTCTCGCCCGGGCATCTGTGTCTTCTTTACAAGACCCAGGTTCGCTCGTGCGTGGAGTACTGTTCTCACCTTTGCGATGGTGCCGCACAGTACCTGTTTGACGCTCTTGACCTGTTGCAGCGGCGAGTAATCCGTATTGTCGATAGTCCCGAAGCCACCGAGATCCTTGAGCCTCTACAGTTGCGTAGAGATATCGCCTCCTTGGCAGTCCTCTATCGCCTTTACCATGGTGAGTGTTCTGAAGAGCTCTTCCAATTGATCCCCCCCTCTCCCTTCCTCTACAGAACAACACGTGCTGGCCTTAGAAGTCACCGCTTTAAAATGGAAGACATACGTTCTCGTACTCATCGCTTCGGTGCTTCCTTCCTGTGCCGAGCGGTCAATACCTGAAACTCACTACCAGCGCACGTGTTTCCTTCCCATTATGATCCCGGGTCCTTTAAGCGGGGGGTGAAAAAGCATCTCACCAGGCCGCCATAGTGTGGGTCACCATGCTGCATTGTTCTTTTCCGCATTGAGGATGGTGACCACCACTCTTGGATTCTGCTCGTGCTTTCCATCAGGCAGGGCAGAGTCATTTTGGCAGCTTATACATAAAAAAAGCAAACATTAATGCTAAAATTAAACATGATTATAATAAGCAAAGTTTCTTCTACAAAAGAAACATAATGAAAGTTAAGAGTACATAGTACGGCCATAAATACTATTACAATTTAAAATAAAAAAAATAGTTCTGATCTTAATCCACTGGATTATAACTTACGATCAGTGAGTAAGGCTAGCTCTAAACGCCATGATAATTTGAAGTCTCTAAAGCAACATTGAATGAATAAAAGAAATAATTAGAGATGTTGCATTTCAAACAAATAAGCATGGCAGCAACTGTAAATCAATGCTAGTGACTTATACATTATTCGCTCTGAATCGAATAGAATACTTTAATAAGAAATATCAAATACATAACAAACAATGTATCATTCGTAAACTCTTTATCATTATTTAAGTTGTTTATAGCAGTTTGCTCTAATATTGGTTCTTACGATACAGAAGAATTGGTGACACAACTTATTCTTAATCCAGTACCACACGATGAATCCTCTCTACTTAGGAAATAACGCTTTAAAATAGAAAAAAAACTAACGCAATGGAGTTGAGAGAACGAAATGGAATGATTTGGAATGGAATGGAATGGTATGGAACGAAACGGAACGGAACGGTAGTAACGGAATGGAACGGAACGGAACGGAACGGAACGGAATGGAATGGAATAGAATAAAGATTTATTGATTTCAGTGTTACAGACACAAGAACTATAATATCAAAAGCAAAATGCGCATGAAAAACCAAGCACTGGTTTTCCGCTTTAGAGTAAACAATACCCGACTACCTTTTTTCTAATATAACATATGTTACGTCTAAATCTAACCCATTGACCGACTTTAGGCACACTTCCTGTATAACCCTTTAAAACCATTGCCACGTGCTACAAACTATATAAAATATTAATATCGCCCACCTGACAGTTTCTGATTGAGCAACATATGAAACAAGTTATTAATTTACAAAGTTTTTTTTTAACAAACTTTTATTACTTGTTAATAAAAAAATACCTTTAAGCCCTTTCATTTGATACTCGAATTGGGTGGATTGTTCAGAAATAGTTACGCCGTCTTTTTGCTATGGCGGTCATTATGGATTAATAATAATACCGATTATAAATGATTGCCAACAGAACTAAAGGCGAATATCCAAATTTCAGGTCAATCGGAAACTGGGAAGTGGTTCAAATTTAACTTACAAGATTTGATAACAGACAAACATCGGAACAGGTGAAAGTAAATAAAGTCTTGTTAAATACGGTCGAATGTTTCATATACGGGCTTATTCTGTTATTAAGTTGTTTAATTTTAAGGGGTGTTAGTATAAACAAAATAAAAAAATTCAATAGCTCTTACGCCTATAGTACGAACTACTTATGTTTAGGTCTCGAAGGCGTTGAAAGTTCAGGATATTAATTAATAGCCGGGTCAGATATAACAAAAAATAACAAGCTAATATAATCAGTTTATTTTTTTAACAAAAGAGCTATCTAATAATTTTAAAATGAATAAACATGTCTCAGTACTATCGAGGTTCAAACACAAACATAAAAAAAATCTTTTGGTTGCAATTATTCATCTGAAATAATGCTACCTATTATAGTGGGTGATATTCATATGCATACAGAAGAAAAGTGAATTTTGACAAACAGATACTTCAATTTTGTTTATTTATATAAATAATGTATAAATTGGGAGAAAACGATCACAGCTATCATATTTAATTCAGCCTAATTTTCGGATGCAATCACCAAAATAAGCCACTAGAGCATAAACTTTTACAGCCGAAATGACTTAAATAAGAAAACTAGATGTTGTCACGCAAATACGACAGGTGAACACAAAGTGGACGGTTGCGCCCTCTGCACACTGGTGGGCGCACTAATCTGCCATACGGTAACGGTCTTCCAATTTACTATCAAGCAGTGTGGCTATTGGACTACAATGATTTGCTTTGGGAAAAGAAATTTACTTTAACGCAATAACTGATTATTTCTGTTCCTCCTATCAAATAAAAAATGCTATAAAGGTTTCAAATACAAAAAAAAAACACAAGTTAGTGGAACATTTTCCATGTATTATATATGTGGTTAAGAACATGGGTATATTCATCGGGTATTATTAGAGCCGACTAAAAGACCAATTTAGCAGTACAACATTACTGCAAGCAGAAGGGAAAACCTTTAATCAACCCATTCGGCTAACGGGGAGCAGACGTATCGGCCGATTACTGCCACCCATAGACAAACACCAGAGGCATTACAGGTGCGTTGCCGGCCTTTGAGAGATGGGGTGGAGGTTTTGAAATATGGGCCTCCGGTATCCTCAATCACTGGGTGAAACACAGTGCAAGCGCTGTTTCACACTGGTTTTCTGTGAGGCTGTGGTATCACTCCGGTCGAGCCGGCCCGTTCGTGGCTCGCTCTCCCACCGTAGTGGCTCTCCCATGGTATGGTGCAGATTTTTTTAGGCAACCCACATGGGTTATGATCAGAAACTTATTTTATTTAATATATTAAAAGGTTCATCCAGATAACAGATGGGTGAAGGTCGATCTCGAGCCGGATTTCCTACTGATAGTAGTTTCTAATACGGAGCTTAAGCAGCAATGTCATACATCGTGGTAAACGCGCATGCCCAATGGTCATATAGGTAAGGTCCTAGCGTCACATGTGAAGCTAGGGCTGTTGAACATGATAAAATCTACTTAAAGCTAAGTCAAAGGACTGGAAAGAGGAACAATGTTTTGCACAACTACCGAAAAAATCATTTTTTTGTATGTTCGAGACTTTTCTTTTTTCAACTATAACTTTTAAATACCTGAATAGAATTGGTTATATGCAGGATCTTAACAGTCTTATCTTCAAAAGTCTCGGAGAATGTATTTTTTATTTTTAAAACAACGGTTAATTCGTTTTTTGACTATGAAAATGCTCTTGATTTTTATACTTTCTTGTATGAAAAGTTAAGTTGAAAAAGTAATTAAGATTGTCAAAACTTTATTTCTTAGGAGTGTCGCTTGTCCAGCTGTGGACTGATGTAGGCGTCGGTGTTGGTAATGATGATCTAAGTGATCAATAATAGGCATACACAAGAACAGTTTTATGTGACATCCCTATTTATAATACGGTAATTTTCGCCCACTGTCTCTTACTCCGTTGCTTGGCCATGACTATCAAGTCATTAAGTTGACGTAACGAAAATAAGCACAACTTATTGTAAAGCATTAAAAAATACGCTTCAGAAAATTAACTGTATTAAAAAGACTTTTCGATGTTTGATAAGAAACTTAAGCTGTTTCTTTTTTATAGTAAATAGACTATTTTTAACAGAGGTCATAATAGTAGAAGGATTTTAGTAGCTAGCGATTTCTTTTTCTACATCAGCTTCAAGACGGTGAATTTGTTTTAAAACAAATCTATTCTTTTTTATAAAATCATCAGATCTGAATTGGGCAAATAAATCCTAGGAATTTCAAAGGAACTGTTTTAAAAATACGCACACTTGCAGCGACATCGGTATCTTTATAGTAATTTGCATATTTGCTATTGAAAAATACGATTTGATGAAGTGTTGTTCTTTATCAGTATAGTTTAGTTCTGAACTGATGAAGAACAACACAGATGACTTTCACTTTCTCAGGATCTCTGGCAACACCTATACAAAGTTTCATGATGATCAGATAAACGGTACAGATTTAATTCCTGTAGATCGTGAAATAGTAGACCAAACTAAGCCTTGTTGACCAGTATCCACTTCTTGCTCGTCACATTTTACAGAATGCATACATGCTATTTAAAAAGAGCACAAATCGCTCGCGGTTTCGGTTCAGTACCAACACATTAGTCGTTGCGTCCAAATGACAAACGTCATGTGCTGAAGTTAACGATCTTAACGCTTTGCTGCTCCTCAAATTATCTGAGCGACCATTGCTCCGGTGCTCTCTGGCATAGAACTGCTTACCGTGATCTGTCCAACCACTCTTCCGCGTTTAGATAAGTTCTTTTGCAGTTATGTGGAAATTGTTTATAAATAAACACAACGAGATGATTGAATAGATTTTACCCAAACTCCTATTTTTACTCTTCTTCATTTAAGGTTACAAGATGTATAAAGGTATGTTGAGTATACACATGCAATCCTTAGTTCTTACATTGTCGTATGTAATCGTCCTTCTTATGTATATTTCGTAATTTTTAGTAATGAGAACATCATTTTCATACTATACTTCAAATTGATTTCTCTTGGTGTTTTCGTCAAAATTGCTACTTCTAAATATTTAGTACTTAGGAACACGTAATAAAATATATAGATGCTACAGCAAAATTACAAGTAGATAGTTACAACAATACACAAGGCGATATTATAGAACAATTAGATGCACTATCATGAGATGCATCGCGTGACACACATTCTGATACCTTTGCCAACATGAAATAAATGGGCTATAAAACCTAATGACGGGAGAGCATAAATCAAACATAAGAAGACAAACACGGCGTTTCCTTTGACCACATTGATATAGGCTTTATCATACCTTTATCTTAGTGGGGAACAGTCGACGATTGTTCACATCAACCTTATCAGAAGGTTGGTAAATATGTGTTCAGTTTACTTTGGAATTAGATATTTCATATTGTGCTCGCTGTGGAATTATATAAGCTATGTTAATTAAACATGATTTGTATAAAATTGCTATTTATAAATTTTAGATTACTTAGTTTCAACACTTAATTGGAGATAATTTCTTAGCTTCGAGCTATATGCACGTGTGAGATGCAACGAGTTATTAAAAAAAGGTTTTTAATAGCGATATAATGTCCATTATTTGGCTGAGCTGAGCCCCGCGTTGTTACCCGCGGAATAACATCAACCGCAGATAACGCAGCGCGTCGAAGATAATCTAAAAAAATAGCTTTAGGTTACTTCTTATATCATTAGCTATCTGCCAGTAAAAGTCTCATTAAAATCAGTCCAGCTGTTCCAGATGCTATCCGAAACTAAACAGACAGACAAACTGACAAAAACTGTAATAACGACATTCTGGTATACGTACCGTGTAAATGCATTTAGTAAAAGCGTTTGTTTTAATATTAAAAACAGACACTTTAATTTCATTTAATAGTAGTTTATTCCCGCGGCTCCGCTCGCGTATATGTCGGTTATCGCAGCTAATAGTAGCCTATGTGTTATTCTAATGTATCAGCTATATTACTGTAAAGTTTCATCCAAATCCGTTGAGTAGTTTTTACGTGAAGGCGTAACAAACATCCATCTACACAAACTTTTACGTATATAATACTAGCTTTTTACCCGCGGCTTCGCCCGCAGTGGAACCATTAAATAAGTATGTGAGATAAAGGGTAAGGGTATAATAGAAATGAATCAATATGATAACTAAATTTTATTGCTTGGCTGAGATCAACAATTTTTAAAAATTACTACTTACAATGAAGTTTCAACACCTTAAAATATGCTTTTGAAGTACCTAAATGTGACGATTTTTTGACAAACACTTTTCTTATCTTTCGTAATTTTTTTTTTATAAAAAGTATCCTATGTTACTTCTAATACCTTCAAAAGTATATGTACAAAGTTTCATGATGATCGGTTAAGTAGTTTATGCGTGAAAGTGTAATAAACAGACTTACATTCGCATTTATTAACTATGAATCAGACCTGATAGAGTCTTCACACTAAACGCATGATTTGTCGGGAAACCTAAGGATAGATCAATAGAAATTGAAGAGGACAGTAGTAGATAAAAGTATATTATAATGATAATAAGTGAACACTAGCTATTGCTCACAGCTCTGTGTGTCACATTTCATATTTTTACTTTAAAAAATATGAACTGCCATACAACTGTTAGTTAAATCAGTTACGGCTGTATTCAATAATTTAACACTAATTAGAACTTTAAATATATAGTTTTGATATTTTATTTAAATACGATTAATTTAATACTTTCAGTGAAATGCGGAATGTTTTTTTTTTGTCAAGTTTGAGTTGTCAAAGAAAAGAATTAACTCTTTATAAGGCATATTCAGACAGTTTTTAATCTCTAGTAAAAATTGGAGACAAGTTAATGAAAATCAAGGCAATTTTATGTGTAAAGGATGAGAACTGCACTGATATAATATCGACTGCGCGGTTACCTTGTGCGCCGTTGCCGCTTTCTACTTCGCCAAATGTTCAAATTCCATCATGGAATAACACTTTGTGTGACCAACAAATTATTGTTCTGAGTCTGAGTGTTTTTTGTGTCCGTTTCATTTATATTTGTAAAGTCACAGACACAGAATGTTCATTCCTAATGCGGGAGTTGTCTTTTCTAATAGATTGTTAAGATGTCTTTACTTAGTTGAACTTAAGATACGTATGTTTTAATATATGTATAACTTAATTAAGTAATCTAAATGCATGTTAAAGTGTGTCATGATGATCACGACAGAGATTATAATCTCATACATTGGAATACAATGCAACAAACTAAGTGACTGGTTATTAAATTGGGTTTTATACAAACTAGATTAAACATACGTTATCTATTATGTTTAAATATTATACCTAGTACTACAATCCCGCTAGAGTTGCGGATGGATTTCGACATTATTGTGACGTACTTATATGAAATTGTTTACTCCTGTAATCAGTAGTGAATTAAGTAATAATAGTATTGTGTATAAATAATTAAAGGCAATATACAATAATTTCTTTTTATTAATTTATTTATGAGAAAAAGAAACAAATAAAACTGTCATCAATTTTAGTAATCAATTAAATTCTAATTTTCTATTTTGGATAATTTACTTAAAACTTTGATAATTACATTTCTTATTGTTTAGAATTTTAAGAGGTACAAGACCTACGAATTTTTTAGTAACACTAATACTAACTTTGCTGGATAAAAAGTGATATAAGTGACAAGTTATTATACTGTAAATATTATAAAAAACAATAAAAATACAAATGACATGACAAAAGTTTTAGTATTGAAGTCATCTCAATGTGCAGATATTTAAGATCTATTAAAAGTAATCTAAGAGTTAATGTTAAACTTTAAAAACATCCAGTACAAATTCAATACATACTAATTCATATCATTTACTTTTTCTCTTTTTCAAGTTCAAGTTAATGTCATCGAATAATGCACATAGCTCAAATACTGATAATTACAAAAGGCAACACGAAGGAAATGTTTTAATAAATTTCGTCAACCAACAAAATAAATGTCATACACATTTTCTCGTATCTTTTACATCTAATTTACAGTCTCTATTTACTCAGTAGAGACCTGTGTCCGTTTTGATTACACCTTGTGAGATAACGTTCTGTCTTATTTGATTTTGTCATTCCCGTGTTTGTCATATACTGATAAGGTAATAATTTATAAAGGCTAGTAAAGCCATGTTTTATTATTTAATGCTTGATTGTGTGACTCTATTTACGTATATTATTGTCCCTATGATTACACAATTATATTTGTTTCTTTTATAACCTCACAGTGTCCTTTAAGTTATCCTTATAATAATATTATGAAGCTCATAAACAAATGTTTATTGCCTACCCTACTTACGTATGTGACATAAGGTGTTGCGCAATTGTGAGGAAATTTTGCATTGTTTGTTTTTAGTTGTTTCGTTGAGGTTTGATTCAAATATATTAAGATGAGAAAGGATAAAGGGTATAAGAGCAGGGATTCCAACCATTCCAGTTTTTTTCCAGGAGAAGATATTAAAAAGAAGAAATGATCTGATTAGGTGGAATTTAAGAAAGTTATGTATTAAATTGCGCTGATTTGAAGTGATAATTTTATAAAGATGATAATGACACTTTTATTTGTGACTTTAAATCTTTTTGATAGTAGAGTTAATTTATGTGTATTGAAAGTTTGTTCTGTTATTAACTAACCTATTTGTATATATGTATGCATACATATTTCCTTCGTTACAAGTGGTAGTCGAACTGTCACACATAAAAATCAATAATTATCAATAGTAATATTACTATGCATAGCAAAAGCATAACGATTGTGTTTGTCCAACATAATTTATGGTGCCCATTGTCCTACGGAAACTGTAGGCTCGTTTCGTTAATCGTCTGGCGAAAAAATCCAATAAAACGGACCCTATGGTCAGCCATTAGCAACCAACCGTGATTTGTGCCATAAAACTATATGGATAAGTTATTCATGGTTTTTTCACCATGCCCTGCAATTGACTGGTGCCATACATTCATTTATCAATGGTATAATCTGTGATAGTTATTCATATTGCTCGATTTATGGACTAGGAAACTGTGGAGTAGACACAGTTTATTTTTCTTCAACAATAGATCAAGTTTTAAAATTTATAAAACACTAACGTACGTTCATAAACACAAGCTTTAATAATAGAGACCAAAATATTATTTACATTATGAATGTTAGTTATTATTGAAAAATAAAAAATAACTTTAAATACTTTGATACTTTTGATTATCGATGATTTTAAAATAAAAACTCGAAATACTCTACTGAAAAAGGTGAAAACATAAAATTTTTAGAGGAAAATAAGAAATACGTTTTAAAAGATAAATGTTTGTAATTCTGGTATAGTGAAATATATTTTTTTTGCAATTTATATAATGCTTCGTGTTACAATGCAGCAGTTATCCATTTATAGGCTTTAATATGAATAAATATTATCGTTTATATATATAGCTATTTAGATATCATCATCAACTGGACTGTTTGCGTCCTTACCCGATAGAAGTTTCTAATCCCAGTTTCTATACAAGGAATGCTTCATTGAACATAACCATGCATTTGTCTCCTGAAGTAGTACTATGATTTCGTTTTTTTTTGCAAATAGAACAACTCCACTCCTATATTGTCCAGTCCCCTAAGGTGAAAGTTCGCATGGGGCACACGACGGTCAGTCGCGAATGGTACGGACTGGGACCCTATACTCCCTGTTCCCCACATGATCTCATATCATTATTTCATAACCATTGCTACTCTACTACAGCTATCGTTTGGAAGTACGAAAAGAAAATACCCAATGAAGACTAAAAAGCAATAATTTTACGTTTAAAATAGCTTGAGCTTTAGGCGATAAAAGAATATTTGATATTGGTTATTATTTTTTTGGATATTGTAACTTAAGTTTGCGTGGTAAGGTATATTTTAGATTTGTAATGATTTTGGGGATGACAATAAACAATACAGTTGATGTAATTAGATATAGGCGAATGCTACGATATTAATCTCCGTGGTTTTTGTAACTTTGTGGTCTGATATTTTGTCATCCAGCAAACAAAGCCAACGCGTACACTACAATTTTATATCTTTGAAAGTATTATTCCTTTTATATAGCAAATGAGGAAAAACCTATCCATCTTCCCCCATCTATTTTTTCGTGTGTTAGTTAAAAATCTTTCAAATTACTAACAGTGTGTAAATTTTACAATAGCCTTATTGCTTTACACCTACACTTTTATGACCAAAATCGCCAATTTGGATATAACCAGTCAATTACCGAATTGTTTTCAAAGTTTTATAAGTTAAACTTATAATCAAATAAAATTTTAGAAATTTTGACTCAGTGAAGGAGGGACCACATATTTAATAATTAAGTAATGCAAAAAAGGTTGCGATATTTCATATTTTTCTATTTAAGTAGCTACCTCATGCTTAGGATATATAAGGTTCGTTTTACTAGTTATTGTTTTTTATGGTATAAGGGATCGCATCAGAAACGAGGTTATCCGACAAAGAACCAGGGTCATCGACGTAGCCCACAGGATTAGCAAGCTGAAGTGGCAGTGGGCTGGCCACATTTGCCGAAGAACCGATAGCCGTCGGGGTAAACGAGTTCTTGAGTGGAGACCGCGTCTCGGCAAACGTAGTGTAGGACGTCCACAGGCCAGGTGGAGCGATGATTTGCGCGGGACGGCTGGCAAGAGCTGGATGCGAGAAGCCATAGATCGAACTAAGTGGCGTGAAATTGGAGAGGCCTATGTCCAGCAGTGGACTGCGATAGGCTGATGATGATGAAGGGGGCAAACTAGCAGACGAGTCACCTGATAGACCATCGCAGTCTACGGACACCTGCAACTCAAGTGTTACAAGTGCGTTACTGTTCTAGGAGTCCCTCCGCCTAGAATCATGTGAAGGCGTTGATAGATCAAATTTTTGCAGATATAAACTGTGAGTAATTCAGTTACATATACAGTAAATATTACTTTTAATACGACTACTGAACATACACACTGTCTTTAAGATGTGGTAACCATTTATCATCAAACATAGCGTATATTTTTACTCCTTCATAAAAAGTGTACTTTTTGAAAACTACATGTCCATTCTTATTACCATTTAGGATTATTACCAAGGAGGTCCTTGTTAAATAAGATAAGTAATAAGTCATGTTCTTTTAGAAGGGCTCAAACGAGCAGACATATCGCCTGATCACCCATGGCCACCCGCAACATCAGAAGCGTCACAAGTGCGTTGCCGCACTTAGGGGGATGGGGAGGGGGATGAGAGCAGGGGTTGGGGAATGGACCTCCAAAACCCTCACTCACTCGGTGAAATGTAGCTCATGTACTATTTCACACCGGTTTTCGGTGAGACCATGGTATAACTCCGGTCGAGCCGGTCCATTCGTGCCGAAGCATGGCTCTCTCATGGTATTTTTCGGCGAACTATTAAAAACTTTTGATGATGAATCATTACTGTTGCATTTTTTATATTTTTACTCTGCTAGTAGAAATTTGTTCACAGTGACCTCATAAGCCCTAAAAAGAATATTTTTACAGACTACGAAGACCAATAAATTCTATGTTTTATATTCTATTGTTAATCTATTTGCAACATGAGGCGTGAATAAATTTACATTACTGCTATCATCGTATGACCGCTAGTAACCTTTCTGTAAAAATAAACGACGCTCCACCAATTCACGTTATCTCTAACAAACAAACTGGTCGGTGACCAGCCATCCATCTACATACTTATTTACATGCCTATCAGGGAACAAGTTGCCCATTGTCGTTTGACACCGCTCGAGTTGTAAAACTACCGGAAAAATCAATCGTACACACTGTAAAATCAACTCAATCACCATTAACTTAAAGTTTAACTTCTAATACAGATAGAGGCGAGAAAATTTAGAGAAAAAAACACAAGTGTCACAAATGATTTTCATCTTAATGCAGTTGAAATACAGTTTAAAATTGTTAGTTCTTTTGTAAAGAACGGTTACCAACAGTGAAGCAGCCTATATACCACCCGCACGTCCTCTTTAGATAAGATAAAGGCCACCTGAAATGAAAAGAGCGACACCAATATGGTGCTAATGATACCGATACCAGCGGTACTAGACCGGTAATTAATTTGTTGAATGATAAAAATACCGGTCGACGATAGCCAACGGGTTTTGTGCAACTTTTTTATTCAATTGTAAACAAAACGGAGCTTGGCCATAATTTTGACTTTTGCTCTTCATCACAGTAATTTTTGATTTTCATTAACAACCCATAATGTCCCACTGTTGTGCTCTGGTCTCTTCTCAGGAGAGAGTTAAGGCAATACGTCCCCACACTGACCGAGTGCAGGTTGGGAACTGGCAAGACAACGTTGTGGGTACGTACTCTTACCGTCGGATGTTCTCAAGACGCCCAAAGTCCTCTTCACTAAACTAGGCTTCACTGGCAACACGACTGTTATCCTATGAGAACAACCCGGATTGACTGCTTGACGTGACCTCTGAATCACGGAGACGCTCATGGTATCATGCCACCAGAGGTCACCCATCCATGTACTGACCGCACCATCATTGCTTACCCTCGGTGATTGTTTCAAATCACCGAGTGCAACTGGGATATGAGCGCTTCAAGTGTCACAAGTAAATTTTTATTGTTTTTTTTTATTAATCCTGAGTATTCAAAATGCAGGCTTCTGACTGAATGTGGATGCGAGAAACCCAAATTTCATTCAGAGTGGCGTGCAATTTAGTAATGTAAAAACTCGTTCTCTTAGGCATTGGTTCCAAAGAGGTTTTCAATATGTATTTGATAATATGATTCGTTACTCTTACTATTTAGCAAATATTCATTGTAGAAGAGCCACGCTTCGGCACGAATGGGCCGGCTCGATTGGAGTGAGTCCACGCCGTCACAGAAAACCAGTGTAAAACAGCGCGTACGGGGTGTTTCACCGAATGAGTGAGAATAGTGGAGGCCCATTTTTTTTTTTTTTTTTTTCCCTCCGCGTTACCTTGTGCTGGTACTTCCCGAAGCAACCGTGCCCGGAAAGCACCTGCGTCAGTCGGAAGAAAAGGATCCCGTGCTGCCGCCCTGCCCACTCGAAGATGACGGGCTGGAGCGCCTCCACGGTGGCGAAGCCAGCACGTGGAGCCTCCAGCCTCGATGACCACCGAACCATAGTGGCTCCACGGGCGGCTTCACGCCACTCACATAACTCTTCGGGCGGAGGGCACATGCCACTCTCCGCCCGGAATTCAGCCACCCGTCGATAAACTTCGGCGAGCACTTCCGCCTCCAAATCCCACGGGGGTGTTCCGGCCAAGGCGCACGCCGCCTCGGTCGACAACGTGCGGTATCCGCGTATGGCTCTGACCGCCAATACCCTCTGAGGGCGCCAGAGGCGCGCCTTATTCTGGGCGGTCAGAGCCGACACTTACACCGGTGCGCCGTACAGCGCCATCGACCGGACGACCCCCGTGAAGAGGCCTCGCGTTGCGACACTGGCTCCACCCAGATTGGGCAAAAGTCGCCCTAGGGCGGAGGCAGTGTCGACCAGCTTGGGAGCAAGCTGTCGGAAGTGCTCGTCGAAGAGCCACCTACCGTCTAGGATCAGGCCCAGATACTTCATCTGGGCCCGAACCGGTACGAGGACCTAGTTGACCACTATGGAGGCGCCGGGGGGCGGCCTGCGATGGGGCCCATGGAAGAGCAGGGCCTCCGTCTTGTCCAGGGCCATCCGCAAGCCCAGCGCCTCGATGCGCCCGACCACCAGAGAGACTCCCCTGG
>PKRV01000322.1:3870248-3900540 GCA_003709505.1 Hyphantria cunea
AAAAAAAAAAAAAATTAACTTGATATACAATATTAACATAATATTTGAAAAAAAAACTATTAAACACTATTAAAAAACTAATTTATTTTATAAGTTCATGCCCACAGATCAAATTAAAATCTAAAGTTTTATAGACAATATACCCTACCTTACAAGGTAAAACTTGTTGAAACGAAGAACTATGGGAATGCAGTATGTATTAAAACCATTTCAAGTTATACTAGGTGATCCAGACCGTTTAATTTGATTTTCATTCCGATCTATTGATATGTCTTTAAATGCTTATAAGCTAACTGAAACTCCATAATATATTGTTTAAGCCAGTATTTTCATAAGTAGATAACATTACATATATTAAACTTCTGAACTCAAATACCAGGCCAAATATTTGTGATTATATATATGGGAATACTCTACCACTACGTGTAAGCTTAGGTTCCAAGAAAGGCCCTTAGATTACATAATGATCACCTATTTCGTGAATACGAGACTCCTAAACTCTAGACTATTTTAGTGAAGTGCTTTCTAGATTTTATAAGTACGATGAAACGAGTATCTTGAGATATCCTTCACAGGTTACACTCAAGTATTGCTTCTGCTTATTAATTTGAAATGTATATTGATTTAAAATTTATTCTAATTATGTTTGTTGTGTTTTTTAGATGGTTAGAGTTACCTAATTCTCATAAAGGACACGGAAATACATATTTTACCAGTCTTTGCCCGCGACTTGACCTGCGTGTATGTTGGTTTTCGCGACAGCAAGTAGCCTTTTCTAAGGTCCAATCTATCTCTATATTGTATTGCCTTGGTGACGCTTCGGTAGCGTCAGCGACTTCTGTGCTCGAGATCAAATGTTTGTATGATCTGCAAATATTTGTAACCCGTAATACGAGCTCTACTTAATTTGGGACTAGATGGTGTTGTGTGTTAGATGTCCCAAATATTCAATTAAAAAATATTTATAAGCATATCAAAATTCATGCAAATCAATTCAGCGGTTTAACCGTGAAAGCATAACAGACAGACAGACAAACAGACAAAGTTACTTCCACATTTATAATATTAGTATGGATGTGTTAATAATTGGGGTAGTATTACTATTTAAGTGACAAGGAAATTGATACAATGAAAAAAAGAACTAAAACAAGCAGATTTTTTTATTTGAAGTCCAGAAAGATCTAAAAATTAGCATAAAGGAATAAATATTCTGTCCTTACGATTGGAACGATGGTCGGATGCAATTTGTCGATATATCGACTTATTCCATCCCTACATTGACCGTATCACAGAGCGCATGTTATTTCCGTAGCTAATTGTAAATTGCCCTGGGCTGTCAACGCATGCGCGCTAATGTGTCATAACACAGACCACGTTCATGACCACAGCTGCGATTACCTAGGAATTGTGGTTGACCCTCGCTTTAAACTGTGGCGGTAAATATTGGCATTTTGTAGGTAAACGTTGATGAGAATATTATGGCGTTCTTGGTATTTAAGAAATATTTGTTGAACCTTTTTTGTGTATAGAATACTCATTCATCATTCTTGGATGCCACCCTGCGCCTGCGACGGGGGGGATCCGCGAACCGCTTTTTTGGCAAGAACAACCTTTAAGTCTGGTGCTGAACAAAGCCCTCTCGTTATATTAAGAGGTTTTGACCTATTATTCCACGCTGGTCAGATGAGCTGGTATAGTCTTTTTTTCAAGATTTCCTTCTCTTTTCAGTCGTCCTTTGCAGTTTGTTACTTAATCGGCTGTTACGACACCCATGGGATGAATGGTGGTGGTGACGAGCGGGCTCTTATTGCCACGTGTCACTACGAAATATATTTTAAAATTTCATATTTACTATGGTATGAAAGAAATTTCGTAATATTACATATAAACATCTCAATACAGTTATTATACTATTTTAATCCTTCGAACGCAGTGCGGGTACTTGTAAATATTTGGTAAATTTTTACAACTAAACAGATGACGTGTATGGATTCAATTAACTTCAAAAATTTCTTTGAGTTTACTTAAGATCTGCGTTTTGAATGCGATGACTGTAATATTTTACAAAGAAAAAATATTTTTTGAAAAAAATCACGCCTCAAATAACGATATTTAGCACTTATAGCCGCCGACAGAAGCGCATTCAACAATAAAAGTAAATAGGTAGTTAAACAAGAAATCTCTTTGGCGGACCACGTATCGCTTAAAAAAGATACTTGTAACAAAGTACCGCCGACAGATCCATCATATTTTGAGATAGATCCAAGAAATTTAACACTATTATTCTGGTGCCGAAAATGTAATACTATTATTTGGTGGAGAATTTGTAAAGGAATTTTATTTTAAATCGATGTCCGCTAAGCAAACACATCGAGCTACCGAAATACTTCGCGGTTCGCTTCACATCTTCAAAAGGACTCGGTACTGAATGCCAATATACGAAGACGTTTCTAAGATGACAGTGCTATTTAAAACTGAACCTTAGATATTGTACATAAGGTATTTTTAACTGTTGATCAGAGGTCAAGTTATCGTGGTTTTATTCTTAAAAAATAATCATGTTAAGATTTTCACGGTAGCCAAAATTATAGAAACCTTTGAATTTTAGACGTAAAAATAATCGGTGGTTTTGGCATACAAATTGGTATTTATGAAGGTCACAAAGAATTGAAAATTAGTTCAAATATGCCTATGTGGTCAAATATTTTTTCATAACTTCCATTTTAATTCAGCTGAACAAACATTGTAGGTTTAATATTTTTATTGTGCTTATTGGTCTAAAAAGGTTAAATGAAAAGTTAAATTATTGGCTACGGGTGTCTTTTCGGTTTCGACATTTATTCGTCGAATGATCCATTCATAATTACTACTATTGAATCTCTACAATCACAAAACGATTTTCATTATAATATATAACTCTAAAAAATAAATTTTAATAAATTAATCACAAAAACAATAATGTAACAATTTTAAGTCCGTTCAAGTGTTTATAGTTTTGATAATTTAGAGTATTCTTTCTAATGATATTTACTCGCCGCTTTATACTGTATTTGCAAATGGATTATAAGGCGATTCATGTATTTTTAAAGACACTGCATATAGTTAGAGTATTGTCAATTTAAAAAATACGATGTATGCTTTAGTTCTAACACAATCAATAATGATGTACATTGAATATTACTTTATCAAAGTACAATCATGCACAATCGCCTAAAGCCACTCGAAGGTATAGAAACTCACACGTGTCGATGTGGTTTAATCCATAGCTTTGCGTTATAATCCGACCACCCAGACGACCAACCTCTATTATACTGCCCACAGATATAGTACCCCCATTATTATATAGAATGGAACACATAGGTGCCTTTATTATTTTACGCTATAAAGTCGAGACCACCTACGTCATTGTTGTTTTTTTCGCGATTCAGTTTTGTGTGCGAACGTAATGATGCGATCGTGAATTTTGACGGTTTTCGGGTATTTAGGCTCTGTTCAGTTGTTGTACAATTGCGATTATAAGTTTTTTGAAATAGTTGCAAATTCCCTCGCTAGATTTGGTTTGTATTATAAATGTGGTCGTAATTTTTTTGCGTTGTGATACTGAAGGAAGGTATAGTTATATTTTTAATTGCACGGAATACAATAATGTCTTAAAATAAGTTTAATATTTAAAATACAATTCCATCATAAACGGTTATTAATTATTCAAAAAAATAATACATTTTTGCTCCCAAGAGAAAACTAATAATGTCGTCGCAGTCGATATATCAATGCGGCTAATGATAGTCCAACATCGACAATAATAAGTACAGAAGGCAAAATATTTTTTTTTTGAAAACAATCCCAAACCGTGTTTGCTAATCTAAACTTTAAGACTATAGAAATAAGAAAGTGTTTCATTTGTGATATTACTGTATTGTTGAAGGAAGCCACGCGAAGGGGTGTAACCAGTGTTATTGCTCACTCGGACGTACACCAATGCGTATTAATGATTGTAGACGGTGTAATGATCAGTTTCCATCTGTTATGATGATGCTTTCCTGTCTTAGCGTAACAGTGATATATTTTATTATGTAATTTTTTCTATGTTGATGTGAACAGAAATAATGAATAATTTTTAGGGTTACCTCAAAAGGATAAAAACGGAACCCTTGTAGGATCACTTTGTTGTCCGTCTGTTTGTCCGTCAAGACCCTTTTTCTCAGGAACGCGTTAAGGTATCAAAGGTATCAAGCAAATGAGAACAGTAGATTTGAGTATTTGATAATCTCTAGGAACTTTAAAAAAAATCAAATTTCTAAGCTAACGCAATTCAAAGATAGAGCCATAGACGGCTGTATCTTTGAATTGCGTTAGCTTAGAAATTTGATTTTTTTAGAATAGCTTCAAATTTTCGATACTCGCAAGGGAATCAAAACCTACATGGTGATTCCCGTGAACTCAGAATCTTGAAATTTGATACGAAAGCATCGTCTTATTCGTACAAATAAAGGAAAAATTGCGAAAAGCATAATTTTTTTTTACATTATTTAATATAGATTTGGACGGAACCCTCGGTGCGCGAGTCCGACTCGAACCTGACCTGTTTTTCTTTATTTAATATGTTTTAGCTTGCTTCACTCCTCATCCATATGAACTTTAACTGGGCTAAATTTCTTAATCCTTTGGCGCATAATTTTTGTAGAAAGGGGTATAAAGTTTTTGTTTCACGTATCAAGATACGTATTTACGTATCACGTATAGATATATCATCATCAGCCTATCGCAGTCTACTGTTGGACATAGGCATACATTTCCCATATAGATATATATCTGGTCACTTTATTCATTCGAAGTAAAGTAATGCAAGAATCATCTAACACCGGCTCGGATGTGCTATCATCACAGTCGAGTTTATATATATATATATATATATAACTGACCCGGCAAACGTTGTTTTGTCATAAATATAAATATTTGGATAACCCTTAACAATCAGGGGTATAAAAAATAGATGCTGGCAGATACCTGATATGCACACAAATTTCATAAAATGCGGTCCAGAAGTTTCGGAGGAATTGGGTAACGTCAGTTCTGTACAAAACACAACAACAGTAAAGTAGCATCTATTACAGTAATACGCAACATAATTTTATGAATACATCTTACCAAGTTCAATAATGAAACACGCAAATATCAATTAGGACATTGTTCTACATTTCCACGTCGATAATTAACGAAGACAATCTAACCAGTCAGTTAATTAGAATCATAAAATAACTTGTATTTGGAGCACTAGGCATGCAAAATGGTCGTCGTATATCAACGGACTGGCTCACCGTGTGCCCAATACATACATTATTGGTCCTTTAACTTCAACTGTAGTACCTCACTGAAATTGTTATCTATATGGCACGCTCGATACGGATACAAAATATTATTTTATGACATAAACCTGAAACAGTTTCATTATATATTTGCTTGGACAGGTTTGGTTTTCTTTTTGAATTCAACATAATGTCTTCAAAGTCTCGTTGCACAGCAGATGTAGTTATTCATATTTTGAGAGAAACTATACCCTGCCATTTGTCACTGTGGGACATTGTGCTAGTAATAATGTCATATTAGGAACAAAACTACAGCGAAAAATAGATGAAAATGATGTTTTAAACGAATTGTATCAATCATAAAATGGTGCAGAATATTTTAAGTTTTCGAAGCGCGCACAAACCAACTTAACAATTTATCTCTACATATTATAAAACAAAGTTCTCCGCTGCGTCTGTCTGTCTGTTCACAATAAACTCCTAAGCTACTTCACGTATTTTGATGCAGTTTTCACCAAAAGTTAGAGTGATTCTTGTAGAAGGTTATTGTATATAATTTGGTAATTTTTTGAGTATATTGGCTAAAATATAACGATATTTGTTGAAGACGTTGGAAAAAATTTAGCTGCACATTTTCTCGAGTTAACATAGGCTATATTATATTTTTTGTAAAGTGTCCGTGCGAAGCCAGGGCGGGTTCCTATTTATGTATAGATTTAGTACCGACTGTTTGAGGGCCGTTTGATAACTTAAAGTAATATAGCATTAGCAACCTTCAAAGGTCTAACAATACACCCATTATTAAATAGTAAAGCAATTTGTGAACATGTCAATAATAATACATATAAACCTATTTCTACTACACTACTTATATATATCATTAAGCAGTAAGTACAATTTAGGAGCCCAATGTTAAAACACAACTTTTAAAAACAAGTTGAAAAATACAACATCAACAACCCATAAAGTCCCACTGCCGGGCTTGGGTCTCCTCTCAGGAGAGGGTTAAGGCCATTGCACCTAATTTTGAGACAAATACTTAAAATCTTAAAGGTGTAGGTCAGTTATAATATTCTATTTTAATACCTAACGAAAAGTTTTCAAACTTGACCAATGCCATAAGATATATTTTCTTATATTTTTCGTCTACTTACTCTGCATACTCCACACGCACAAATACACAGCGACATTCACTAGTTTTTATTAACGTTGAGGTTGGAAACTTTTTAGACCGCCTATTATTTCAGTACAATGATCATAATACTATGGGAGAGCCACGCTTCGGCATGAATGGACCGACTGGGCCTCACAGAAAACTGATGTGAAACCAAGCTTGTCCCTCGCCATCTGCCAAAGGCCGGCAATGCACTTGCAACGCCTCTGGTTTTGCGGGTGTCTGTTGGCGGCGGTAATCACTTACCATCAATCGATACGTCTGCCAGTTTGCCTCCTATTCCATTAAAAATATAAAAGATTTTGCTTAAATTCGTATCAGTTCATTGTTGTAGACAAATCTTTGCCTTTTTACCCACTACTCTCTCTATCTAGGGAAGGGGACGAATAGAAGAAACTATGATGTTAGAGAAAAGGAAATGTTGGTATAAATTTAATTATGTTTACCTAAATACTACAACTACTGCGAATATCATCTAAAACCACGTATTACCTAGACTATTTCGTACTGTACATATTGTAAAGTCCCTCGTAAAAATGACATCCTTCTTAGATAAAAATAATTATGGACTTAACCATTAAAAAGAAAAACTAATAAAAGTGTACAGTATGATGTAAGAAAGTAAAGGGTAGAGTAGACGGTTGGATAATTCAAATGTTGCAAGTCTAACCGCAAGATAATTGCGTCCATCCTAACTTGTGATATTAGCTCATTGGGATGTGACCTCACTACAGACACAAACTATCAGTCGATATAAACGCAAGATACATTTTCTTTTATACAATATTTTTCAAGATAAAACTACTTCATTGTACTGCAAATCAAGAGGTCTCGGGTTCGATTCACGGGTTGGACTGCTGTTGTGTTATTCTTACAAGGAATTCTTAATAGCAGCCCGCGGTATGGTAGATGGCGGTATTTACCACCCATGCCTTAGGGAGCACGTCAAGCCATCGGTCCCAGTGTCATCTATGGCAATAGTTATTGGGAAGTCAGTGCCGTGAAATATACTGACAAATAGTTTACCTTTCAAATTCGGTTCGTCCTCAGGGTAACGGAGGTCCGATGCTAGTCGCTTCGTGGAAAAACTGATATTTAAGTGAAACCGTTTGAACTAGTAGACGACCCCAAATAATTTCAAAAAAATTTGTTCGCTTTTTTCTCCCATGCTATGTACTTACATATTTAATAACAAGGCAAAGCATCAACAATCTTCATTAACAGCGCTTAGTAGTCCACTGACTGGATATAGGCCTCTCCTTAAAAAAATAGTTTTGACTTTCATAACATATGACACAAATAAATAACAACTTAATAACAAACACACTACTACTAAGTTCTTCTACTATTATATTATAAATACGTTTATCAAAACATATTTTTAATACACATACTGTACATACACATTCTGTCTAATATAGACAGAACACGTATATTGGAACAAGATGCATTTGCGAAGCCTCTGTTGTTGTGGGAGTCCAAGGGCGGCGCTAATCGGTTACCAACAGGTCATAGATCTGCTCGTATACCCCCTATTCCATAAACGAAAACAAGACTGCTGATAAAAATACATCAGTCATATATTTCTAAATTGTGCCAGGACACAGAACAAATTATCATTATGGTCATCAGAAGTTTTTGGGTTGGAGTCGAATTTACGACCACTGGCTCAGCAGTCTGAGTCATTAACCACTAGACCAGGATAGCATAAATTTCTAAGAGTACCTATCTATTTTTAATTCTGTGCATTACTTTGAAAATAGCTTTAGAATCTCTGTTCTGTTTCTTTTTTTATATATGGCACATCTAAAATGACTCTGCTCTTCCTGATAGAAAGCATAAGCAGAACCCAAGAGTTGTGGTCACCATATGCATTGTGAATGTAGACAATACAACAATGCAGCATGGTGACCCACACCATGGCGGCCTAGTGATATTTCTATATCACTGGACCTTCATTCTGTATAACTTGATATTATTCCAATTAATTTTATTCAGTTTCATAGTAAATTTTCAAAACTTTTATTAGATATAATAATAAGCCCTATAATCTAAATATATCATAGTATATCACCGCCTTACTATGAGTCGTGTCTGGACATAGCAAAGTAAATTGAAATTAAAACTGAACTGAGCAAGACGAAACGTTAATGTTGAAACTGCACTTGTGAAACAACAACAGGCTAATATTCCTTTTACACTCATTTTGTTATTAACCAAAGCCAATTAAGGAAGTCATCAGTCATATCATGTTGAGTTATGACAATAGTCCAATAGGAGAGAGCTAGTTGGTCACTATTATAGGCAAAATTTCTTAGTTACATTATATTATGAAATGCAGGTATATCTGTTATAGCGATCTATTTTACTTTGATTGATCAGTAAGTCTAGACCTTATTATAATGGAATAAGAACTCAAAAACGTGAATGTACCACTAAATATTCAGAATCACTTTACTAGGAATGTTTTTAAAACAAATTATTTTTTGTTATATCCAACCATGTATTATGATAAATGTAACTACAGCTTAAAATGGCTTAGAGTCAAGATGCCACACATATTTTAGTCTGAAAAATCTTGTATTATACTAATAGCTCTCGTCTGCGGCTTCGCTCGCATTTAATAAAATGTATCCCATGTTACATCTAATACCTCCAAGAATATGTGCACAAAGTTTCATGATGATCGGTTAAGTAGTTTTGCCGTGATAACTTAACAAACAAACATACATTGACATTTACAGCAACAGATAGAGCAAATTATAACCGTTAGCTTGCTTTAACAATCCTGTAACCAACAAAACTATGTACATAACTACTTAAAAACCTATAAAACGAAATAGAATAAGTATATTGACACTTAATTTACGGTTTAGGCAATGTACAACTAATTCTGTCGTTAAATATTCTAATAAACTTCAGTAGTGACGAAGATAAGAAAAACTTGATTAACCCTTAACCACTATTAACTAATACCAATCCGCTTGATTATATCTTATCTATATTTAGCAGTAAACTATAAAAGAATATTGATGTCTAATAAAGGTATAGACGCAGCGTCTATTTTAACACAATTAATAATATTTTGATAGAAATGTGATGGCGATATATACATTCGATGATTTACACTCGGGAGTTCATGCATGTATGAGTTTAATACTCAAATCGGTTATTGTCGTGTATCCGGCCCCTAACTACTAAGACAAGTGTAAGATTTGGAAAACAAACAGTGTTATCTGTGACATCGGACTGTGTAATTAATGGTATCATTGCGCTATTTAGTTAAGGATACGGTGACCGTTCCGACGGCATTGCGGTGATGGAAAGCTGGGCTGTAAACGTGTCTCATATGAGGTTGTTATATGGTGATAAGAGATAGCGGAACGCGGGATGAATATGACACTTTATCTTATTAATATTACTTTATAATTGCGAAAATTTTGGACGAATGAATGAATGGGTGTCTGTTCAAATGGAATGAAATTTGAGCACATAGATAAATATTAGTCTAAAATAGTATACAGGTTACTTTTTATCCCGAAAAATGTAGAATATTATTTTATATCTGTGGTATGAGTAAGTAATAGCAACAACCGCGGGGGCCACCGCGTGGTAAAGGTAGATTTACATAAAAATAAATAAAACCGTGGGAGAGCCAAGCTTAGGCATGAATGGGCCGGGTCCACCGAAATGATACCATGGCCTCACAGAAAACCGTTATGAAACAGCGCTTACGCTGTGCTCCCCCTGCTCCTCTCGCTCCCCTGCCCCCACCCCATCCCCCAAAGGCCGGCAACGCACTTGCTCATGCCTCTGGTGTTGCGGGAATCCATGGGCGGCAGTAATCGCTTACCATCATTCCACACGTCTAGTCGTTTGCCCGTTATCCCATAAAAAACATGAAATTTAAACGTAGAATATTTTAAATAATATCTTTAAAAGAAATAAATGATGAACTTAAAGAACACTATGAGCAGATCACTGCTTTGTGGATGCAACGTGTTCACATATAGAGCGTATGAAATTACCAGAGTCAACTCACTCTGATATGATGATTCGGGGAGGAGGCTAGTGAGACTTTACGTACTTGTGTCTCTTAAGTTGTCGATATCCAGGAGTGGTGGTAGTACACACACAAGAAGGTACCATCAGGCGACCCTTCCAATCATGTCCCATTAAAAAATGAAATGGATACGGATTACAAAATATCAGGGAACGATAATATTTTCCCTTAGCTTGTAATATTTTGTAGGTGATAGTTTAAAAATAAAATTGTTAAAGTACATTAATCTAAAACATCGCTTCGCCTATATAGAAAGAATGTAGCTTAGTATAGTATCTCTCAAACAAATATTAGTCAACGTCACCCTGGACCACACACAATATACGTGACTACGTTTGTTTGTTCAGACAATACTTAGACAAAAATATTATAATATGAATTGTTTTAAGACAAATATATTATAAAAAAATATAAACGATTTCAATGCATCAAGTCATAGCGATAAAACCAGAAGAAGTTGAAGGCAAAAAATTCACGTTAGGGCACTCATGCGCTGGACTAGTATAACCACAACAAAAGCGATGTCTCCGAGTGTTTCTAGACAGACCGTTAACAGGGAACGATGGCCGAAGATTATGCGAAAGTACTGTCTATCACGATGTGGACATGTCGACATGACTCCGACTGTTCTTCCAAAAACGGCACGACAAAAAAGAAGGAAATCGTTCCACTCAACATTTTCATTATATTTTTTACCGTTTTGTTTTTTTTATTCACGAAAGTTATTGACCCTTACTTAACAAAAGTGTAAATTAAGTGATGAAATAGAAATAAAATAATTGTACCAGAATAACTAACTTCACTATCACAATTTATGATAAATAAAATAAAACTTTAAAATAAATTGTAAAATTATTAAACCAAGAACTTTGGGTACAGGGACCATTAAACCAATAATTATTATGATTATTATCTCTTTATTACGATTATATACCTATCAATTACATTTTTATATAAACAAAAAGTATAGACAATAATATACATTAAAAATATAAAAAAATAGTAAGACCACTGGCTTCAGATACGAGATACTAAGAAACCGGTGGTTAGGGCTCCAAAGACAAAAATCACCTCACTATACGGGCCGTGTCTAGGAGGACTGCCTTCTGTATCAGACACTTGATCCAGCTTTCCAAAGTTCTGATCGAGGCTCTTGACTATTAATTCGTGAATAGATACAAATACCGTAACGATGATCATTGAATCTACATTCCACATGTCGACAACCTCGTGAAATAAATCCAATTTGTTGATGTACGATCATAGCTACTTGGTTATTCCTGTACAAATACTCGCCGCTAGAAATACAAGAACGACCAGAAATAATATGCCTACTAGATTCTCCAGGACGGTGACATGCATGATAACTTCGTCCATAATCGCACAAACAAAACCTTATTTTTCTACGAAGAGATCACCACCAACGCAGATACTTTGAAGTCTCTATCTGGCCCATTTAGGGCCCGATAAAACCGATCACGAAGTTCTTTGCCCTTTCATACTTTCCTGCGATCATTAGTATTAAGTAATATAGGTTTGCGCCAATTCTCTTTCACCAGAGTGAGCGGAATGAGTGCGGTATCCACTTCAACTACATTGCGATGCACTCTCACGTCAGTATGTAGTGAATGTTATTATGATCATTATCTATTATTATTATTGCTGCACTATGTACCGTGAGGACAAAGTGTCATCCCGTGGGTGTCGTAGGAGCCGAGTAAGAGAGCAAATTAGGAAACTTCAAAACTTGAGACAAACTCTGAATCAACCCGTCCGACCAGCATGATATGGTGAACAAAACCTCCTTTCCAAGGTTTCTTTGTTGATATTGATAATATATAATATATATTTCTCTAATCTTCTTCTTTTTAGCCTTTATTATTCCCGAGATTTGGGGTCGGCTACTAGTTCAACCGGTTTTACCTCAACATCAATTTTTACACGCAGCGACTGGCATCGGACCTCCACAACCCTGAGGGTGATCTGATTGAACTTGTTATCAGCATATTTAAGGGCACTGAGTTCCCAATAACAATTGCCATAGATGTTCATGACAACCGGGACCAACGGCTTAACGTGCTCTCCGAGGCATAGGCGGGAATCGAACCCGAAACCCCTTGATCTGCAGTCGCTTACACTAACCACTAGGTCAACGAGGCGGTCAATATATATTATATATTACTCTAATCATTTTTTTATTAATAATTTTACTGCTTACAGTTGTTTATAATTCTGCTATTTTTCAACTCTCACCTCAATCAGTGCCAATGTAAACAGATAGGCAATCATACAAACAAACAACGTAACGGATAATGAAAACCACTAATAATATTAGTTGCCAACTTATGCCTGCGGTTTCACTACTAAGCTCATTGTCGATTTATTGTATAGCGGATTTTCAACACTTATTAAGTTATTCTGTTTTGTTGCCTGTTCTATACATTTTTGCAGCTCTAACTGTCTTGCTTGTCTTTTACCCTTGCCTATAGGCGTAACAAGAACAGTATTAAAGATAATAGTTTCCTTGGAGTTTCTTACCTATTATTATCTATCAACTCTCTGCATTTCGGAACAGGCAGGCACAGAAATTTACTTAGTACCACTGAAGCTCGTGTGCGGTCCTTGCCACTTCGCATTTGTTCCGTCTGCTAGTGTACCTCCAAATAAAACCTTGATTAAATACAAAAAAATAAAATTGGCGTGTCTGTTTGAATTAATAAATTAACCGCTTTTTACTAAATGCATATGTATACAATACAATTTTTATCTGTCTCTTTGTTCCGAGTAATCTCTGGAGCGGCTGGACTGATATAGACAGGACTTTCACTGGCAGATAGCTGATGATATAAGGAGTAACGTGGGCTACTTTTTTAGGCTCTCTTCGCCCCGCGGCGTTGCCCGCGGTAACAATAACAAACGTAGGTAATACCACGGGACTCAGCTAATTATTAAATAAAAGTCAGCAAATGGCTATTGTAATTATATGTCAGAAATTTATCAAAAGTATTTTGTACTTATGGAAATGTTTAAATAGACTTTGTTTTCAATAATATGATTGTTATAAGCATACATAAGTTCAAAAACAAGACAAGACATATTTGATAGTAAGTAAATTGAAAGGATTCACCAGGTAACCAATAAATAAATAACAGTAAAAAAGTTGATATTGTGGTAAAGCCATACAAAAGATGATAAAAAATATTATTATTTTCAATAAGGAAATTTTATAAAAATCTATGAAAACACAATCTTTTTTATCTTTTTTTTTCGCAGGTTTCATTAATCCATTCATTCCATTCATTTATAAATTACTATATATTATATTGTACATACTTATAATTGCAAAGGTAAACAAAAGAATTCTCTCAACGATCAAACAAACAAACAATCGCGGACTTCATCAACCGGCCAACCACACAATCAGCAGATGCTTGACATCAATTACTATGAAACCATAGAACACGATAGCGTTCTCACGAAGGGAAACCAACCACAGACCGTAACGGCCCCCCTAATATATCGCCGGAAAAATGACTGTGTGTGCGGTGGAAATGACCACAGACATGACTGATGGATATTTGGCCATCGATGTTACGGGACTTGGAGTGTTGTTACGGGAATTAAATTTTGTGGCAAAGGAAAATATATAATATGAAAACATGGAATAGTTTTACATAACTGCGCCTTAAACTGTATCTCGGATTATGAGATTATAAGTAATGGTATTTTTTTGTTTTTAAGATTATATAGTCAAAGAAAAGTTACAAACAAAACACAAAATTCTTTTGTGTTTTGCGTAATTTTATTTATATAACAACGATAAAAGAATCGATGAGGTTATATATAACAACGCTACAGACTACAGACCCTAGGAATCAAAAACTGTTTTACTTGTAAACAATTTGTTTTTCTTAATTTTTTCATCCTAAAATTTATAAAAATATGGGTATTTAAATTTATTTATATTCAAGTCACATGTGAGTAAAGAGACATAATGATTATTACTACTTAGTCAGCTTTAGATACGTGTAAAAAATAAAACAATGTGTCTTTAAACCATCGTAATAATGTAGCTGTATTATTAGTTAGTTTGCCTTCGGGTTACATCTTTTAAAATTTTTATCGTAAATCTAAAATTATGTCCAAAAAATTATAAAAACAATACGCAAGCAATGTAAAAAAAAATACACAATAACGAAAAAATTAAAATGCAAGACATTAAAGAAAATCTTTATATTGAACGATTTTTGTCTTTGAAGCCACCTCATTCCGCTTTTTCTTAGTTGTTAATTTCTTTCAACAGTTATCTAAACGTCTAAAACGGCACAAAAAATATAGGCATATAAATTTTCCTACTGACACACTCTAAAAACTGAGGTGTTAATAAAGCTAAGGTGATTATATTAAAGTTAACTTAACAATCTATTATCACTCTAATAAAACAATAAACACACAAACAAAAAATTCTCGAAAAAACAACAAACATACAATAGAGGCGCTTAAGACACAAAAAATACTTCTCACACTAAAGTATAGCTGTCAGTAAGTCCACAAATCTTGTTAAAAGCCCCATCACTATCTCATTGTCATTCCAGTCAAAATACAACAACAAAATGTGTATTATTTGAAAACAATTAGACAACAATTACAATGTCCCAGGGTCCAGCAAAAAAAAATATCAATGTCCAGTAAACGTTCGATGCGTCCCAAACATTTTTTGTCACAGAACTGCCCCCGCCATCCTTTTTCATGCAGTAAATTAGCTAAAGAAAGAATTTTACGGTCTACACCCTCACGATAATCGAGCAACCACAGAGTACAATAACTTCTTACTACTTCATTGGGTTACTGAATGTTTTGTTTCGTTTTCGTTCAATTTTTTTTGTTTGTGAATAAGGTAAGAGTGCCAGTTAGTAGTCGGCGACCGCAAATTTGTCAGACCACCTTGCAGCTAAATGAAATTTATTGCCCCCAAAGCCAGGAAGAGGACGCAGAGCCGTGCCGTTGCATAATCTCCGCAATTTATGAATGTTTTTGTTGACTTTATTGCGCTTTGTCGTTTACACATAATTACTTCATTTAATTATTTTTGATAGCATTTTGTCGTTATTGATTTTAGATATTGAAAATATTGTATTTTAAAGTTACAGTCCTCATTTGCTTGTTAATATCATTGAATAAGACACTATAGTTACATGTAATCGAAGATTTAATGATAGGCATTTTATAAATAGTGAAATTTTAGGAACAATAAATAGCGTACCTAAGCTTATGTTTTAGGTCAAGTATCAACCACATAGCACACTTTTTATTTTTAATAACACCTGAAATGAGAGTCCTTTTCAGTAACTTAATAATCTTAATAATTATTAAGCAAACATTTAGATTAATCTTTTAAATACCTATATGAAATGATTTGGTTGCAATTGGCGAACATCTTAATCTTATAATAAGGCAATCGTATATTAGATTCAATTACCGGAACAAATCATTCGCCGGATTCATATTGATATCGATTTGGATATCAATATATCCGGCGCAGGATTTTTATCGATAAAAAAACTCAATACTATCTCCAAAATCAATCACGCCCATGGAAAATCATCGGACTTTTATTCAGAATCTGCACGTGATGCAAGAGCCTGTGTTCGAATTAAAGAGAGGAAATCCGGGGCACATTGTTATATTCGACACTTACGCACTTTACCTGACCTACAGATAAAGGACCCTAACAGAGGCGGTAGCGAGGTTTTTTTACTATAATTATATGCTGCCAATCACCGTACGTACCTAAGAATAAAAAATATTTAATATTCAAAAAAATGTATATGCAAATGTAGTCAAACCGTCACCATATTGTATACAACCAGTTTTTGCAAAGAAAAAAATGAGGTTTAATTTTCTCACGTTAGCATTTTTTTTCTAGAAAATTTCTAATGACGGTTTAATTTGAAGAACCCTTTGGGGTTTGATTTTTGTGATTTTTTATACATTTGCATTATTTGTAGAAACAAGGTCTCGTAATATGGTTGTCACAAAAAATAATTACATTGTTATTTATATGTTTTCGGTGCATTTTTAATTTTACTATTTAAATTTTGATCAATATAACCTACATGATTGAATTAAATATTTAAATTTTGTCAATATTGCTTCACTAGGTAACAGGATTTTATTTTAAGGCAATAACAGCTAATTTAATTAAATATCTATTCCAAAAATATAGACACATTCTCTTTTGTTCTTCTAAATAAAGTCGACTGAAATTAACGTTCAGAGAGTAATTTTAAACTTCACAAGCCCGCGTAAAGTACCAAAACTAAAATAACAAAGTACACTTATTCCTTTTTCAATAGAAAATCAAGATCCATCAGTCAATCAGCAAAGAATAACATCTAACTGTACCACGATACACCGTGAGCAGCAAATCTTTTTTGCACATCATACTGAACACCATAACATCACAAACAAAAGGCGACCGCATCTTCTTTTGTGCAGCCAAAGAAATAAATTAAACTATCCTTAGGGGAGATTTTTACCGTTACATCTAATCTACATAAAAAACAAACTAATAAAAAACACAGAGATGGTTGTGGGAACAGTCTTAAAAAAGTATGAGGCAGGAAACGGCGTAAGTGTAAATATGAAAGGTGACATACAAGAAATTTTATAGACGGATATTTATGTGAAAGATTTATCAACTTGGGGCTAAAATTAAGAAGAGACGATTATAAAATGTCTCTGTTCATAACCGGGTATATTCAGTTGTAAGGTTCTTAGAACTTTAAGTAGACAAGTGCGTCCTTAGACTTAATTCAACCTACATTTTTAATTTAATATAAAAAATTTTAGTGTCACGATGTTTGTTGCCAAACTCCTCCGAAATGGCTGGACCGATTTCTATGAAATTTTGTGTGCATATCGGGTAGGTCTGAGAATCGGTCAGCATCTATTTTTCATACCCCTTAATGATAAGGGTGTCACATCCCAATTCTTTTTATTACTTTTTTGATTTTTTTGTATTTTTTTTATATACGGATAAACAACATTTGCCAGCTAGAAACCTAGTAAAGATCAGTGAGTATCAATAAAGAATTGTCTAAATACTTTTGGGACATTATAATACAAAGGTATCGCGCTCAATTTCCTGTTATTGTATATGTGAAAATCATTTATCATGATGACCATATCAAATCACTGCGGTTCGAATTAGTTCCGTTAAAAAAAGTACTAATTTAATCAATGTAACGGCCACTTAAATTAAATAAAAAATGGACCGGAAACGACGTACTGTTTGCTTCCGTTTAAAAAAGTTCCTAACACAAATCTCGTTGAGAGAAATTTTATATAAAACCGTCGAATAAAGTAAGGCCAGGTCAGTGTTGTTCAACAAAGTAAAAGCAAAAATTACTATTTATAATCTAATTCATAGGGCATATAATTAATTTTAAACAAGTATAATATAATACATATTTTACTTGAAAATAATATATATATTTTTCCCATGGGAGTGCTCCTTTATTATTCTAATGGACTATGTTAACATTTATATTCCATAAAATCAATCACCAATTTATTTAGAACAATATCACATAAATATTAGTTATGTTGCCAACCAAAGAGAAGAAATTTTTAAAATATCAATATTATGACTCTAAGTCGAAAGATTTTTAAATTTTCGTTTGATGAACGAATCAATAAAAAAGAAAGACTTAAAACTATTTTGTGGGTGGATCATGAAATCGAAAACTGTTCTATTAAAAGTTTGGATACCTTTGCTCAAATCGGGCTCATAAGCAGTAAACAAGAATGCTCCCCACGACTTTTTTTAACATCCTGAGAGTGCCGCGTTGTTTATAAAAACATATGCGCATTTTTTAAGGGACTATCTTTGGCAGAACCAAGGTGCATTATATAGCATTGTGCAAGGGACATCTTCGAGAGTTTTTGATAATTGTGTAAGTGCATTTTTTTATGTGCGAGCCGGTTTTTTAAGTTTTCTCACGCAGACCTATTGAGGGACAGATCTGTGGGTAGATACATCCGCGATCGCCTTTGTTGATTTCACGTATGAACGCAATTGATTTAGATATGTTGAATTTTAATAAATGTATCAGGCGTCCTGTTTATTGAAACAGCATTTGAAATTGAACGACTGAAATAACATAGCGTTTTATTTTACACTTGCCTCAGGAAAAAAAAGTTAAAAAATTACTTTATAATGATTTCGAAATTCAAAGGGAGTTTGCTCTTAAATTAATTAATTTAAACTATTTTGCATGTGTGTATTCCTATTCTCGACTACTAAATATAGAAATATAATATAAATACAGCACGAAGTGTCATAATATTATATAAATAAATAAATAAATATTTTCGGACATTTTAACACACAACGCCATCTAGTCCCAAACCAAGCAGAGCTAGTACTATGGGTACTAGACAACTCATATTAATACAAATATACTTTTTTTTGTAAATACATACATATTATACATAGAAAACACCCAAACTGCGAAACAAATATTTGCAAATCATACAAAAATTTAAATGTTTAACTTTAATGTGTTTTTTTTCGCATTCTAACCATCCATTTAATAAAAATGTCTATTTCTANACAATAAAAGTGGCAATCTTACCCTAACAAAAAACAAATACAGCCGTTGTTTAAAAAATCTCAGCGATAATAGTCACTCATTTTCATCAGTTTACAAATGCATAATAATTTTAATGGCATCCCGCATATTCATTACGTTATAAAAACGGTAATTTAATATAAACTAGATGACAAAAATACGGCCAATGTGCATAAAAAGTGGCTGAAAAACAAGTAAGGGTGAGCTACTGTGAATAAAATAAAAAAATTAAAAGGTGTGTAAAACAATAGAAGAAAAAACCAAGGTCTGTTATCGTGAGCTAACTGGGCTTTGGGACAAGCGGTTAATTTTGTTTAAAGCAGATTTATGGCTTTTATATTGTTATTTTATATAATAATACGCTGTTAATCGGGTTTACGAGTTTTTTTTGTTTTGTTCGTGACATATTTTATGGAATTAATTTTCACAGGGGCAAATTCATATCTGTAGGCTTTGTTTAGCAGATGTTTTTATTAGACGGAAGAACAACTTTCAGTAGTACGTAATTAATTTAGAAAACTCAAAACTTATTTATTTATTTACTAACACTTAATGCACAGGTTGCCCTGTAGGTAATGTAGAAAGCTAAGATCTGGTAGGTGCAAAGATATTGAATTTTGCAAATAAGAGATAAACCTACATCAAATATAAATGATAAACATAAATTTACGGCTACATATACTATATTAATTGATACACAATACATATGAATTTAACATACATACATATAATATTATACATAGGTAAATGGTACACAGGTGTTAAGGTTGTGTTTGTGCTGTCAAATTATTCCAAAGAGGGCGTGAAAGTATCGGGTGACCTATTCTAAAACAATATAGCAAAAGTTCTAATTGCAATTTTTTTAAACAAGAAAAATAAATCGTTATCAATTCGAAATACATAGTTTTTTACAACACGATATGGGGGGTATTAAAGGAGGTTCTGCAATTCTATTATTATTAAATACTGTGTTATGGTCTGTTTTCTATAGTATTGATGTTACCTTTAGGTACTTATAATATTCTACATTATCTTCGAAGTTCTGTTTTACTAGTAAAATCTTATCTATCAACCTAATGAGAAAAGAACTTTATAGCTTAGGATATAATAAAGCATTGCCTTGATAAGCTTATATTTATTCAAGTTCAGCGTGCAAATTTACTTCTTAAGGTAGTTGATTAGAGTCTTATTTAACATACATTGGTATATTCACTGCAAACAAACATATTTTGAATTTGCTACACTTTCACATGTGAAACTGAATTCAGACGATCAAATTTATGAATATCTGAATCGAAAGTTACCAACCACCAAGTATACCGCAAAGAGCCTATGCAAAAGATCTGAACACAGCGTGTGTAGGGCGCGGGGCGTACGCAACATTGGCGATATCATTTCATTTCGTCACAACACTGAGAATGACACGATCTTTAGTCGAAAGACAATCGGACGAACAATGTAGCATCCCTTTCACTTTTAACGTACCAGGTGTCGATTGACTCATTTAGCAGTATCAAAATATATCTTATTGTTCATCAGCACACACCACTGAGATACAAAAGGTTCTAAGGAGCTATTAACGTCATCAAACATGCCTTCAATACTACTACTTTGCCTATAGACGCTTGTAACTCCTATAAGCTATAAGTAAACGTACATAGATCATAGTCAAGTAATTTTTATCGTCATCATCAACAGCTTTTAACTGTCCATTGCTGTTAATTTTTTGTATTCTTTAATCCACAGTAATTGGGACATTATGGATTTCCGCATTAAAAACTATAAGCGAATTTGAAAATGTTTTCGTATATAACAAGAACTTGAAGTAATAGTGACAATTGTTTCATAATTGGTGTTTCAATTTTGAAAAATTACCAACTGACTACAGAAGGAAAGTTGCCCGTTGCTTAGATAATACTATTAAACTCATAATACGGAAATCATTAACTTACGAATATCGCTAGTCTTGTTACAATTGTAAATCGATCTAAATCTATTATGTCAACAATAGACACCATAGCGAATGCTATAATGGACTTTAATTTATTAACGAATAATTAGAAAATAATTAGAATTAGAGTGTAGTAGTAACAGAGGGTATAGGTAATATTGGGATTGTCTTAGAAAAATCTGTACCACCTTCGCTTTGAACGTCATTTTCTGTCTTTAGATACATAAGCGGTTTACCCGATTTAAATGAACATTTTTGCGTCCATTCTTCAGGATTCAAGAATGGTTTAGATTAAAAAAAACAGAAATTGATTCGACCCGTGACGTGAACTACGGGGGAAGTTACTCCGAGGGTAACAGCGCGTCTAGGTATAATTTTTATTATGTATGATGCGCAATACGTTCATGTACGTATATTAGATGTGTTTATTAATAAATACATAATTATTTACCATAATCTTTGAATATGATTAAATGAAAGTCAAACTGTACGGAGGTTGATGTTATTGCAGTTTCAAGTACATGGTTGACTCAACGATGTTTCCGATTTGATCGAAGCCGTGGGCTGCCCTTCGCCACAAGAAAACCATTTAGGCGATGAGACATCAATGATAGAGTTGGCCTAAACCTTAGTTGGGTCCTAATATAATTCAACCTACTATGACTTTTGTAACCATCTGTCGATTTGCTTGGATCGATGACTCATAAAATGTTAAATTTCTTGTGGAGTTAACAGTACTTAACACTACGTGAACTTCAGCAGATATTTGCCTTTGAAGATGTTCTTGACCGTATGTGGTGAAATGAAGTATATTGTATGTTTATCATTAATTAACTGCTTGAGCAGACCATGGACAAGAACTATTGTGTTAAAAAAGACTTTCAAGAAATGAGATTGAACGCAGAGATGGCGATGAAAAATTCTTTCAAACAATTTGAGTTTCAATGATTTTTTTCTATAAGAGAATGAAAACAACATTTAAAAAAATTACATCTAATATAAACAATAAAAAAATATATTATTCCATCATTCTATGTGTTCGTAAGCACCTCATTGCAAAGCTAATTCACTTTAAACTAGAAATTCTTTGTGTAGCCAAACGTTTACCATTCTGAAACGATTCCCATAGCAACAGTGGGATGATGATGATGGGCATAACCAATGCTCATCAGCAAGTTTAATGTTTGCATATCACAATTAAGTCTTTTCATCCGATACCCCTATCACATAATAAATAAATCTCGTCTCTAACGCCTGCACACGGTTAAGCAGATGCAAAAACTAACGGACCTCACGAAGACATAAATTATTTAAATTTGACTTGTAATACTGTACGTATGACACAGGATATGCATAAAAGGGTTCAAAAAAATCCTGGGGTGAGATTTTTTTATTCAAAATGAGGGGTCGCAGTTATGACTTGTTTGGCCAGCGTTAGCTACGGTATTGATGTAACGAACTATTGAATATTTAAATTCGCACGCTGATTATGTATTTTGTGACAATCACTTGACTGTTGAAGATAGAAACTGTAAAACCTAAAATTCAAAGTGACTGGTGATTTGTTGCACAAATTAACAAGAACCATGGGAAAACTCTTAATTACTAGTAATTTCAAGTATTCAAGTAATTTGCAACATTATGCTACGAAACCATTTCATTGTAGTGGTATTCAATATAAAGAATAATTAATAATTCATACTAGTATTGGTGCTCATAATTATGTTCAGTCTGGGCTTCAACTGCAAAATCCGACAGCATGTAATTGAATTTTTCTTTTATTGCTTAATTTTAAACCTCCTAACGATGTATGTGAAGTGTTATGTGAAATTAAGCAATTTAAACATCTAAATTCAATCGTACGAATCAATGTTATTTATTTTAAAACACAATGATCTTTAGAAGTCTAATAATATTAATACATCTTAAATCAAACCAAAACGGAGTTTCGATTCATAAAACTTACTATCTTATCTTTAACCCCACAAATCACATCCTATTTTTGTTCGGACCTTTTCAAAGACTTATCAAATTCAATTTAAAATTCGCACCCTTTGGAAATGCCCCGATATACCGACTCTTTTCTAAGGTTCGCGGTCCATTTTTTATCTGCGATCCGCTAACTTTGTCTATAGAACATGACATAGACAAAAAATCAGCGACCAGGTGCTGCCAAAAAAAAAATAGATAAAAAAATTGCAGAAGACTCTGTTGAAAGGTTGAGTTAATCCTTTGGGGTAGTTCATGGCTATTCTGTAGACATGTGTAACGCATGGACTGGTCTATTGTTAAATCAGGAAGATGTTTTTTAAGAAGAGCCCAATCAAACATATTTTGTTGAAAAGTTTAAGGCCCTGAGCATTTTTGTGTCAGCTGTCTGTCTGTGTTGTTATAAAATTATCTTAATTAAATGTTCAATTTCAAATACCTAATGGCGAGTGTAGCTGTTATACCAATAATAAGTTGGATACTCTTATGGAAGAAAAAGAAAATCAATCCTTTTTATTAATAAGGTGTTGTGTAAACACAGATTCTTTCGCGGCAATAACTAAACATCGTTGTCAATGTGCGCGACGTTAAAACAAAAACAATGGCTTTGCTCACAGTCCGCAGCACACGTGTTCACGTTTAGCATTATCGATTGTCCTCATATTGTCCTCTTTTACCGACATGCGGGTAGTCGTAAATGAGTTATCGCCGTGACGTCATGGGACAATGCGTTTTTGTTTTAGTCGTTCGCTGGGAGGCGGGGTTCGCGGACGTTGTTGCTCATTTTATTTAATATCACTGTTATCAGGCACGACGTTTTAAAGTTAGCTTTAGCTTTTGAACTAGTTTACCGGTAAATTCATTTTACTTCAGTACATGATTGAAACTGACTATGTTTACTATTAAATCTAACGGTAATAAAAAATGGAACTTAAATTACCGCAATACCAATAGCATTACGCTAATGCGTGCATCTATAAAATTAAAAAAATTGGCTGACAAAATGACTGCGTCATAATGCATTATTGATTATTTAATTTTATTTTCCTTCATAACACATTTTCTCATACAGTTTAAAAAAAAAACGAAAACTATTAAGATTAATCCCAAATCATTGCACTGTACTGTTGCGCAAAATATCTATTTCCCACGCGAATACACCATCTTTTTATCAACAAGATGCAGCAGATGTGCAAAAATGATAAAAGAAACATTAAAAAATAACCATGAGAACTATCCTGAGCCTCACCTATGACCCGAGGCTATCCTTGGACCGTTAAAAAAATAAATTACTCGACCAAAGAAAAGAGACCATTGTTTGGTTTAAAAAACTTGAGGGTACGGTTACTTGCGATTTGAATAAGTAAAAAAATGAGGGGTGACGCACAAAACAGTACCCCACGGTAGTTTTTTTAAGACGAGGACAGCGGACGAAATAATATGCATAGTTACTATTTGCAATTTATTTTCGATATGTGTTCTCACGGTGTAACATCTGCAATGTATAATTTTTATCATTTGTTATTAATATTATTACAATAACATACATGTATGCTCAATTACTTGATGTTATCCATGAAAATATTAAATAATATTAAATGGTAATATTATTTTCGTAAATGTATGGCCTTAACCTCGGGCTCGGGTCTCCTCTCAGGAGAGCCTGAGAGGAGACCCGAGCCCAGTAGTGGGACATTATGGGTTGTTGTTTTTGTTGTTTTTTAAATGTATGTTTTATATGTCTTCATTATGTATCTCTTTATGATCATCATGATCAGCAGATTTTAATAGTCCACAGTTTTACATGGGCCTCTCCTGGAAAAATTTTTGGCGTACTATATCACGTTATGCATGTCTAATAAATAAGTAACTTTAATAGCCATTATATTACTTTATCTCGGCAAAAAAATTATTAAAATTGTGTTCATTTCTTTCTTCTTGATTCGTCACCGCCCTTGCCGCTTCTCTCAAATATCCATTTACGATATTTATTTATTCAATCTCACTTAACATACATATATATTTTGATAGTTTAGTCTTAGTATCGAACTAAATACAAAAAAGTTGATGCAAATGAAACTTTTCAAGGTTGTATAGTCACCCTCATTTCAGCACGAAAGGGCTCGTTCGGGGCGGTACTACCGACTCAGAATATAAACGGAAATTTTCAGCATTCGTGCTTTCGTGTTTCGTTGGTGAGTGCGGGACCAGAGGCCCAATAATGCAGAAGCTTCACTAGGCTGCCATAGTGTAAGTTACCATGCTGCATTGTCTGCATTCGTGATGAGTATCTGGCAGAGTAGAGCCATTTTGGCAGGCCTATACATAAAAATGCTGTTTATATAGTCAACATTTCGGTGATACTACACAGCAGTCATCTTATGCACTTGGATACATAACTAGTCGTGCTGAAAGTCAGTAAGTCGTGGAGTCCAAATGCCTCCAAACCAATAATAGGTGCTTATTTATCTGTATATTTCTGCAATACTGTTTTTATATATTCATTTATGATTTTTAATTTATTTCGAAATTGAAATCAAGATGAATGCTAATAATTATTCGAACTTTTTCGTGGAATTAATAAGTTTATAAATAAAGTAAATGTATGAGAAAAACAGTTAGAAAGATATACCTATAAAATTCAAATTTATCGTGTTTAGCCCAAGTCGTATGCGGGTTTGTAGTATTTAAATATGCGTGGAGCGTAAGGACACTGCTGATAACGTGTTGCTGTTAGCCAGAGGTCACTTAGATTTACCTCATCGTTGATTCATTCTTGTTAAGCCCGCATGTTTGGTGCTGTTTCTGGAAAACATTGAGGAAACAAAAACATGCATAGTTTCGCGTTTAGTTACGGCATAAGGTCATTGAAAGCTGTTGCTTAGCAGGTTATCAATATAATGGGTAATGGTAATACAGGTAATACAGAATATATCAAGGATTTTAAACTGTAGGATAAGACAAATAGGAAATTGCTTTAGTGCTAGTTATTATTCTCACTAAAATGGAAGAAAAAAATGAAAAGCGTTACATATGATGATTCCAGGTACTTCCAGGTAATCTTATACTACCATTTTAAAATGAGTCAAGTGTGAGTCGGACTCGCGCAGGAAGGGTTTCGTAGCATTATCTACATTTAAAGCGTCTACCTATGGTCGTTATCAATATCGACCAAAAACGAGCAAAATATTTAGTTTATTTTGTGTTTTCGTATTTGTTGTTATAGCGGCAACAGAAATACATCATCTATGAAAATTTAAATTATATACATATCTCGGTTCATAAGATACAGCCTGGTCACAGACGGACGGGGAAGTTTTAGTCATGGGGTCCTATTTTACCTTTTCTGTGTTTTTCGGTACGGAATCTTGAAAAGACACACAAGAGACAAAATTCAACTACCAGACGATATCTAATTTATATAAATAAATAAATATGTTGAGACATTTTAACACACAACGCCATCTAGTCCCAAACTAAGCAGAGCTTCTACTATGGGTACTAGATAACTGATATTAATACTTATATACTTTTTTTTTGTAAATATATACATCTTATACATAGAAAACACCCAAACTCCGAAACAAATATTTGCAGATCATACAAACGTTTGGTCCGACTCAGGAATCGAACCCGAGACCTCTCGCACAGCAGTCGCATTCGCTACCACTGCGCCACAGAGGCAGTCTTAATTATTATAGATATTCTAATAACGAATGACTATAAAACTTTATACGGGACGATTGTTAGTCAGTACCTTATTAGACTTGAGGTATAATTGTTGTCTAAACTACTGACAGATATCTAATCTTAAGTATTAATAACGAGTTGGCTTCTATCTTTCTAATTGACGTTCATTAATGCGTAGATTACTCGTACACTGAATACGGCTGCTTAAATTACTTCATCAGATAATTTGCACTTTCTGTATTAGATTAGACAGAAAGAAGTTAGGTATCTAGATATATTGCCTCAATGGCGCAGTGCTAGCGTAAGCGACAGCTGTGATTAGGGTCTTAGGTTCGATTCCTGGGTCGAACAAAATGTTTGTATGATCTGCAAATATTGGTTCATAATTTGGGTGTTATCTGTGTGTATAATATGGAACTCATGAACCGTGGTAGTTATATAATAGTTGAAATTTTTAGAGGTTGTGTATTTCTGTTGCAGCTATAACATCAAATACTAAAAAATCAGAATAAAATATATATTTAAGAGGGTTCCGATACAACAGACGTGATTTATCGGCTCGCTTTTTCTCGATATCGGTACGGAACCGTACCTGTGCGAAGACGATTCGCACTTGACCGATTTTTTTTATCTGGCTATAGCGAAACCAAAAGGAATTAAACTAAATATAGATGTATAATTTTCTAAACGTTTCTTGTTAATGTGCATTACTGACAATAATGATGAAATCCACCAATGTTTGACCTATTAAACCAAAATATAAAAATACCTAATAAGGCACAAATACAAAATTAGATCGGGTTCCCTTTTTCAGTGCACATCTGCAAGTTCATCCAATACGTTTAGAAACTCTTTCAGAAATCGTTTAGAAATTTACGAAATTTTTATTAAAACGTTGCGGGGTCAACAAAAATTTTATTGATATATTCAATAATTTGTATTTGAATATTATTTTTTAACAATACAGCATTCTCTATACTGAATTGAAATATTCTTGTCATATGATCTCGCGGTATTCAAGTTACCATTGTTATTGTAGAAAAAAAACAGAAGTTTTTGAATATCGAACGCAATGCGCACACGCAGATGTGTTGTCCACTTTTTATGCGTTTTATTGAATTGATCGTGTACCGTTATTTATGATTTTTTGTATGATAGATCAAGTTGTTGACAGATGTATTTGTGTAGTTTGTCTATAGTAATTGATGAAGTTTCTGATATTATTTTACAGAATTACATAGGGTATGAAATTTTTCCGACTTCAAAGAAGGAGGAGGTCCTATTTCATCTGTAATTTTTTATTGATTCTTATGTTAATTACCTCAGAACTTTCGACTGACTTCCTAAATGAATGATGAAATCCCACGTGGCCCCATTTCAATATGATCCAATTCTTGAAGTTTTATCTTACTTACGATATCATTTTGCAAAAATAGTCATTTTCCTGCTGCAAAATAAATACAAATTACATTTATGCTCAATACCTTCCTATGGTATTACTAATTCTTATCAGTCATAAGCTATTTCTTCCTTTTTACATATCACCCACCCAGAGTGACTCAGCTCTCCTTCATAAAGTCCAAGAATAATGGTTACCATACTCATTGCGACTGCAGACAGTATAACAATGCAGCATAGCTACCCAGACTACAGCGGCCTATTGAGAAGCTTGATCATTGCGCCTCCGGTCTCACACTCACCAACAAAACAAGACAGCACGAATGCCGTGAGAGGGTAGTGCCGCCCTAATCAAGCCGTCTCTTCGTGCTGAAATCAATTCTTAAATCAAATTCTCACACAGACACAAATAACTCATATAATTTTGACTCGATTAATATTATTATGACTCAATAATTAATCAATCATACTCGTTTAGACAATTGAGCTTATTTAAATGCAAATGCAACGTAACATTTCAATAACCCTGAATAATCGAAACTGTCTGCCTTTACCCAAGCACATCACTGACTCATGCTTCGATCTATCAAAATTTAATAGATGTGTTGCAAACGTCAGTGGGCGGACGGACGCGAATTTATTTATTAGCAACATCTATGCTTCTTTGTTATTATGAATGGACTATTGCAGATGGAGGAGGCCTAATTGGAAGTTTATGGGTCTATGGTTTAATAAAAGGCTTATGTCTTATTAGAATTGTTCATTGGTGTTTATTTAAGTAATGCTTTTGTTTGTTGTAGATAAAATACATTTTTTTTTTTATATTTAAGCTGCCAAAATGACTCTGCCCTGCCTGATGGAAAGCATGAGCAGAATCTAAGAGTGGTGGTCACCGTCCTCAATGCGAAAAAGAACAATGCAGCATGGTGACCCACACTATGGCGGCNGTCCTCAATGCGAAAAAGAACAATGCAGCATGGTGACCCACACTATGGCGGCCTGGGGGGAAGGGGGATGGTGAGGGGGATGGGGGCGTTGGATTGAGGTATGGGCCTCCGGTATCCTCACTCACTCGATGAAACACAGCGTAAGCGTTGTTTCACACCAGTTTTCTGTGAGGCCGTGGTATCACTCCGGTCGAGCCGGCCCATTCATGCCGAAGCGTGGCTCTCCCATGGTAAGAAGTTTATTCGGTTGAATTATCATTGTTGTTTATTTATTAATCTAGGTGTCAACTTATCAGTAGCTTTTTCTTTGTTTTTAATACATAAGAAAGTATAAGAGCCATGAGTAGTGAGAAAGAACGGGGGTTAACATTTCTGTTTTATTCAGAAGTTTTATAGCCCTAGATCCAAGTTATTGAAATGTACTGATCATGTAACCTATCTAGAGCGTAAAAAAACAGTATGTAGATTTAATAAAACAAAGGATGTCTTTTCGCTCCACTTCACAAATAATCTTTATCGTATAACTCATTTATAAATATGTATAAACAAATTATAGCTTCTAACGCTAACGCTAACCACTTTCCAGCAACAATGATAAATAAAAAAAAAAGTATATTGAGTAAATTACATACGGAACCCCAAAGGGTATCGCCGATGCAGCATATTACCCATCAGTAGCGCATTCGTCCAATATGCCGACGCTGCAGTCTCCGTGCAACCGAACCGACCAGAAACGAGGACAACGACGGCACGAGGCGCCGACGCAGCACTATTTGATCTAATAAATTACAATACTTTTTGACTTTAGAGCAGTCCTTGTTCATACTTCGAACAGGATTCACTTAGTTGTAAATTAGTTGTAATTCCTTTTTATTATATTAATTTTAAGTAACTTTGGTTTTTCTTGGAACCTTCGGCTGCAGAGTACGTAATTGGCGCAGTCGGTAGGATATCCGCGGAAGACATCGTGACTATCTCACATCGATAATCGCGTCACCGGGTGACTATCAAGCACCGTTTCGGATATCCTGAATCCTACGGACCTGCTGCAGACCAGAAGGAGAATCTAGAAATCGATTCACCGAGGAAAACCAGAGATGAAATATTTGTAAGTACACTTGAATCTTTCTCGTGTTGC